>OY735206.1:72405188-72417688 GCA_963457665.1 Thysanoteuthis rhombus
TATATATATATATATATATATATATATATACATATATATACATATATATATACATTTATATTTAGTGATTGCAAATCCATACAAATTATATTTATTTGTTTTAAATGAGAGTTTAAACAAATTTGTACATCAATGCACTTTGACTGATGAAGTGAAGTTTGTAAAGAATCTTTGCTTTTCCACAGAAAGATTGTCATTCTAACAAATCCTTAAATAGACTAAAATTCATCAAGGCTGGAATGATGATGTGATTTCCACATGATGCACTGAATTATGCAATGCCTCATACGTTTCAAACCAAAGAAAAATGATAATGATAGGAAAATTACAGGAAACAAGTCAAAACAGAATTTCTCTTTGAATCCGTAAGGCTGATATTTCCAAATTAACTCTATTTTACAATATAGTAAGCCCATTACATGACAGAGGTGACACAACTACCACCACCAAGAAATATATTTGACACCCACAGGTAAAACAACTGTGAAAACAAAATGAATAAGACAAAAATATTTCAGTAAACAACGATTAATACTACTAAAACACAGTCCTGACCCCTAGGTCACATTCCTGAAGTGACCCATCGTCAGGTAGTCGAAAGTCATTGGAGTGGACCATTGTGTGAACAAAAAACTTTTGATTTCTATCACAAAATAGGATTCGAAGGTGTAACAGCCAATAAAAGTGAATTGTTAGCAACTCACCAAGAAGAACTAAACAATTAAGAACTTTATAGATTGAATACAATATCACCAATCAGAATTCTTCATTAAGTGATGCAGATTCCAATAGAAGATTGGAAAACTATCAAGATATTTGAAAGAAAAAAAAAAATCTCTGGTAGATCTCACAAGTGTGTTGTTCAAGCAAATGGTAAGAGAAGAGCTGAAATTAAAATTGTCTCCATCTATCAGGAGGGAAATTACAGAGGACAGAGGACTTCTCACCCTATATCATGAGTGTCTTGAGATGATTTTAGCAACTGTTACTTGTGTGATAGTGTTGGTATTAGTTTAATTTGCACTGGCGCCAAAAACACTATTTCACTGTCAGTGTTGCATTGTTCGGAGCCACCCTGTAAATTTCCAGTAGCTAGTTGACCAGGTTGTAATCCTTGAAAGTCATTTCTAGGTCCAAAACTTTCATAATAATCCATGTCTGATTTCCAGAAAAAAAGAGAGGTTTGCCCTCTCAGAATAGAGTCACACATTGATAGAAGCAATACTGACAGGTAATAACTTATATCTTTCCTTGTTACTTCCCATAACAAGAAGGGGATAGGAAGTGATAATCAGTGCCTTAAAGCTGGTTATAGTTTCAGCCATTCCAGATGGGCTCCACATTTCACATCACTGCTTACTCTGCGTATTTGCAATATGGGGAATAGATTTAGGGGCAACAGGCACCCAAAGTGGTGTCACTCATTTTACCCTGCACTATTTACATTTATATTTTTCTCATGGGTAGGGGAAGAGAGATTGATTTATGCCTTAGCAAAAGGATTATAATTCAAAAAAGCTTCAATACAGAGCTTCACGGTGATGAAAGTATTTAGGGTTAGGGTTATTCATTGATGAGAAAAATCATTAGGGGTAGTAAATGATATCTTTGCATTGCTTCCTGTCCTTTGAAGCTGAAGGATAAGTGAAATATTGTCTTCAAATATTACTTTGCTCCAAACTCAAACCAGACTATCTTGATTCAAATATTGTCATCTGTGGTCTTCCTCAAAAAGATTATTTAGAGAAATTATATGAATGACATTTGACTCTATGAACCATCAATAATAGTAGAAAACAAAATATCTACAGTTAGTAGATGCTAAACTTCAGTGACCCGTAGTAGGTTTGTCAAAACATAATCTAAACAATAGAATGGATGTAACTAATCAAAACTATTGTAAAATAATCAAGTGATGTTCATGGCTGTCTTTCATTTGTTTTATACTTATTTATATCCAGAATATGATGATCATGATGAAAGCAATAATAAAAAAGCGCACAGCAAATGAAATTAGTATCAAGACTGACCTGTCCACTGTAATCTTTACTGTAAAATCGACGTTCAATGACCTAAAAAGAAATAAAGATTAATGACATCTGGCACCAAATTTCTCAAATAATATTGAAAACAAAATAAGATATACACACAGCAAAGATACTGCTTAACTTATTGTATCTGAAAAGTAGCTCAAGAGGTAAATTGAATTGAAGGATTCCTTAGTTTTCGTAGTATGAGCTATGGGAAAACAAGATTTGATAAAATATCCAAAGATTATGAAGAAAATAGAACACTATTTGGCTTCAATTGAAACCATAAATCTTTAGACATGATGGGTTAATTTACACTTTTAAAATACTTTTCGAGCATTACATACTAATTAAAAATCTATCACCAGTGTCCAAGGTTTATTAAGACATCTAAAAAACAACTTCTGATCTGATTACTGGGTATGATGAGGCTGGAAATTCCAATATTGAAATCATTACACCTTAGATTTTTAGAGGAAGGAGATGAAGTGAACTTACTTTATCAAAGAACTTGGACATTATCACAGCATTTGTTGAACCTGGGGCAAGATACTTTTTTTGTTTACAATCCTGAAATGAAGGAATAAGTTTAATGAGACTGCAGCATATTGCATAAACTAGTTTTTAGTTTTATCAAAATTGGCAGAGCAAGCTCAACCTTCAAAAATAAGAAGATCCCATTAATTCTAAAAAGAAGGGTGTATAACCAATCCATCCTCCCAATAGTTACTTATGGAGCTGAAACATAGAAGCTAACCAAGAGAGAGATCCGCAAATTGAGAACCAAGCAACTTGCACATGAAAGAACTATGTTGAGCCTCACTTGGAGAGTTCACAAGACAGCACGGTACATCCGAGAAAAGAAAAGAGTCAGGGACATCATAGAATCCATTAAAAATCTTAAATGGCAGTGGACTGGCCATGTTGCAAGAATAGCGGACAACCGATGGACATCACGACTCACAACATGGACCCCCCCAGATCATATGCGCAACCTATGCCGGCAGAATATTAGGTGGAGAGATGAGCTAGACAAGTTCAGAAAGTACTCGCTCCACGACATCCATGATAGAGTAGTGTGGCAAATCCTGGGGAAGGTCTATGTCCAACGACAGACGTTAAAAGACTGATGATGATGATAATTCCAATCAACAAACCTTGGATGGCAAGGAGGGAGAATGTGACTTTGAGAATGAATGCTTTATGATCCAGAGAACCAATGATTTATATGCAATTCCATTTCTCTGGAGGCTCCAGAGAATAATTAATGTGGAATTTAGTACACTAATTTATAATGATTAACAACTTTTGACTGGTATTTTTTCAACTTAATTTCTGTTACTTTTAATCTCAACTCGCAGGTAGTCATTCTAGAATAATTAAGCAAGCAGCACAGATCATAATTGAAGAAACTTTCATCACATAATCTTAGAAGCCTGTATATCTCTGAAAGTGCCTAACCAATCAGGCTACAAAAGCCAACCACAAGTCATTCATTTCAATATCCAAAGCTGGCAAAGCTTGTAAATGAGATTACTCACATGAAAGGGCGATACAATTACACTTAATAAAGGATTTATATTGAGCTAATCTGTTAGGTGGGGATATTTATAAAAGTCCTTTGGGGATGCAATTTATGTCTATCAAAAGACAGCTTCATCTATGAAATAATATCAAAAGTTCTTTCATTACAAACAAATCTTCAAGTTTATATCAGTAGGGCAGCTATTTGCAAAATCATTTAGATGTGACTACAATAATGAAAATTTATCAAATCAACATTAGTCGCTAGTAAATCCAAGATGGCTGTCAATACCCCCCCCCATTGTTTTGGACCAGAAAAAACAATGTTTGTACAGATGACAGGATATATCATTGGAAATAAAATTTCGTCAACTTTACAATGGTGTATCTTGTCAATTTGTATCTGTTGTGCAGACTTATAGCCAAAAATATGAAGGTAGTTATCTAAGCATATTCTAATTTTGTCTATTGGAAAATGGAAGTTATCATTTGAGGGTGGGGGTAGAATATTGGCAACCAGGTTAAAGCATAAAAACCTTCTAGATTAGGAAAAAAGTTAATGCCAGTTTTTCTATGATCTTTATGAGTGGCTGTTTTGAAATTCAAAGTGGACAACTCTGAATATACATTTCTTCCAATTATGACTAGGTCATTTTGCGTGGATCCATCCCAAAATTTGATGAACTCTTCTACAAAATTTCATGGAAATGCATCAAGAACTTTTGGAGTTAATATTTAGACAGACAGAAAGAAAAAATGCAAAAAATACGTCCATTAAAAACAAATCCCTGGTTCTACTCTCAAACTTAATCATTTCTTCCTTATAATGTGGGTCAATCTATCACAAAATTTTACTGAAATTCATTGAGACCATTTGGAAATCTTGTGTAAATAGACACGAATGAATGCAGAAAAGTATAAAATATAATAACAGAAAAATTTCTCAATCAAACACAAATTCCTGTATCAACCCGTAATTCATATCAGTGTGCCTCACCCATCCACAAAATTTTATTGAAATTCATTAAGAACTTTTCAGAGATATCGTATGGACAGGCAGAGGCCAAAGCAGAAATTTTGTAAGAAAATGAAATAGAAAAATATCTCTATCAAAAACTTCCCCCATCCACTTCTGTCTGCACAATATCTCCAAAATTATCAATGAATTTCAATGGAATTTTGAGGAAAGGTAAGCCACAAGAAAAGGAAGAAGTGAGTAAATTTTGGGGAAGATCCAGTAATCCATTTTTTATTGACAGATATATTTAATATTTTATACATTCCTATATTCAGTTAAGTCTGTCCACAAGGTATCTACAAAATATACCATATGAATTTCAATTAAATTTTTGGGAAGTTCATAATACGTCATAATTGGAAGCAATGTACATTCACAATTATTCATTTTGAATATCAAAATAGCTGCCTTAAACTTCATAGATAAAAAAGAAGTAATTCAATTTGGGGGTAGATCCAGGAATTTGCTTTTGATTGGGAGATAATTTTGCATTTTTCCAAAAATACATTTCTGTATCCACTCCAGTCTATCCCAAACAATATATCAGGAATTTCTTTATTAATTTCAGTGAAATTTTATGAAGGAGTATGGAAGAACAAATTACCTATGAGACTCATAATCCATCAAAAACTGAGAATATCAAAACAAATTGTAGAAAACATTAACTACAGAATCATAGAAATACTAAATATAACCAGCATGTTAGCACTACTGACGCAATAAAATCATTTTAAAATATTTTTAAAAAAACAAAACATACATTTCGAAATTATAAACTTTTACCCATCATTATCAACCTTTTAGCATCCATCGCAAAACAGACCTTTCCTAACAGTCATCAGACAACTCTATCATTGGAATCACAGAGCCAATACTTTCTGAATATGTCGACTTTGTCATACTATCTTATATTCAGTCAGCCACAATTTTGCATGTGGTCTCTGGGAATCCACATTGTTAGTTGTGATATCCAGCAGTTGTCGCCCATCCTTGCAACATGTTTTTGGGGTTTTCTTATTGATTCTATGGTATCTAATTCCTGTTTTTTCTCTGATATACTGTGCTGCCGCATGATCTTTCCATGTAATGTTGAGCATGATTCTCCCCTGTACACATTGCAAAATTTTCAGTTTGAAGGGCAATCTTTCGCTTGGGTTTCATGTTTCAGCACTATAGGTGATGATTGGGAGGATGGATTTGTTGGATACCCTCCTTTTTATACCTATTAGGATTTTCTTGCTCTAGAAGTTTAACCTAGCTCTACAAAAAGTTTGCTATCCCAGATGGATTCTCTACTTGATTTCTTCTTCTTCGAGGATTACGTGGAGATTTGTTGTCCTAGGTAAATGGAGTGGTCTACTTTCTTCAGCTCTGCATTTTTGATTTTGATTGTTGTGTCTTTGTTTTCATATTTGTGGTACATGACATTTGCTTAACTGAAGATCATGTGTAGACCAACTTTCTTGCTTTCTTCATTCTTTCCTAATTCCTCTATTTTCCAAGTCAAAGTTTCAAAATATCATCTCAAGGTAAGCCTTGAAGAGTTTGGATGAGCTGGTATCACCGAGTCTAAATCCTTTTTTTGAGCTAAAAGGGCTCAGAATCTCCATGGAGCCTGATAAAGGAACTGCTATGCCATTAGATGTTGTAATACTCTGACATATACAGGATCTTGTTGAATGATAGCATCATGACTTGCATATTGTGTTCCTTGTTTGGAGAGAGAGGTCTTTGTAGAATTCTTAAGCACATTCGACAATGCAGTCCCAGTCTGTTAATAGGTCTAAATTCTCTCCAAGCATGCAAGTTATTTGTTCTCTTCCTGAATCAAGAGTTTTGTAATAGCATTGAAACACCTACCTTTTCAAGAATCATTTTGATGACGGCTGTGTATCTTTTAACTTCTGTTTCTTATGGATAGTTTTATTTGGTTCAGCTGCTTCAATCTTTCCTCATTGTTGTCAACCGCTTAAGATTTCTGCTTCTTTTTGGTGAGTTTTTTTGTTTCTTCTAAGAGTTTATTCATCATCTATGAGCTCTTTGGTAAAAAAATATTGGCGACCTCAATAAGAGAGGCTGTTATTGCTGAATTTGTTAATGTTGGTTTCTCCTGGTTCAGTGAGAAATTCATCTCTGTTTTTCAGGTTGGAGCTTGAAGGGGCGAGTCAGCTCTTTTGGTATGTTAAATGGTTGCAGTTTGATGTAGAACTTTTTCCTGCATTCTTTCTCTGTGATTTTACATCTTACCATTCTGCAGTCACTTCCTACATTGACTTGATTTAGAATATATCTTTGATGGTGTTGTTCTTGTCTGCTAGAATATAGTGGTTTCATGATTAGGGCTCCTCCAAGTCTATTTTCTGTCAAGTTCCTTGAAGAAGGTATTCATGATTTTGAACCTGTTTGCTGTAGCAAAATTCACACGATCTTCCCCTCTTTTGCTCTGTATTTTGCATCTGAACAAGCTGATGCAACTTTCATTTCCTTGTCCTACCTTTGCACTGCAGTCTCCCATAATGATGTTGAAGCATTTTAGAATACGGAGTTCAAGTCATCGTAGATGTTGTCAATCACCTCCTTGGTTGACTGAAGTGAGAGCATTGACTTGAATGATATACAGTGTGTACCTCTTTGAGTGGCAAAAAGATACACTGAAATAACAAGACTAGATCTCTAGATTATAAAACACTGCCAGAGAGCAATACTAAATAGTGAAACATAAAAAGAACAGTGAGAGCAACTTCAACATACCTAGGGCAACCTTTGATTCAGCCCAAGTTTTGTACTTAATTGGTTCATATATTTTATACACTTTGGACAAAAATAAACGTGGGTTTATACAAGGATGATGGCCAAATCACAGTGAAAGACAGCAATGGCCCCAAAACAAACAGAATACAGAAACAAAAATTTACAGCACTTAAAAAGGTTTGGTTTTAAAGAAGAAATCAACTCACAAGTTAAAATGGTCAATTTCTTGGACAATAAACAATTTATCTATTATTATAATCTTTGATGATGTTAAAGACACTTCTAACAAGGTGCAAATTCAATAGCAAATCACTATATACAGATAACAAAATGGAAGAACTGAAGAATAGAAAAATAATATGGTATAATCCTTCATACTGTAAACTATCAAACAAAAATATTGGTAAAATATTTTAAAAACTAATGAACACTACACTATAAGTAACCTATTAAACAAAATATTTAATAAAAATACAGTGATACTTAACTACAGCTGTATCATTAACACCGATAAAATCATAAGCTCACACTATAGAAAAATCCTGAAGTAAAACCCCCCAAAAAGAATGTGACTGCGGAAATGTAACTGAGAAAATGCTATATACTTGGCAACAGTATCTACAGCTGAAAGACCAAACACTAAAAATTGTGATATTGGTGTGGAAATAAGGAAATGGAAGACCAGGTTTTACAACCTCAATAGTTCATTTGCTTTAAAAAAAAATTTTTTAAATACAACACAAAAACAATACTGCATTATTGAAGTATTTTTGGATTTTGAAGTAGCAAAGGTCAGACAGTATAATTCAGTAGTTCTTAACCAGGGAGGTATGAGTAATTTCAAAAGGGGATACAAATCTGTAGTAAAGAAGGTCCAACCACTGAGGGGGAGGGGCATGGGGTAAAAAGTTCAAGAACCACTGCTATAATTAGATGTTTGACACTAAGTCTCTAGACCCCTAAATAGCCACATCAGTAGATTTTACATTAGTTCAGATGAGAAATTTAGAATCCTCACCTTTAGCCACCACACACTGGATTAAGTAAATCATCATATACCATGATGGACTTCTTTTGGATCAAAGATTATAAAAAGAGAAAAAATCTTTTTAAATGGCAGCTGAAAACAACCTTCAACGTATTTTCATTAAAATTATGTGCAGTTGCTGTCGTCAACACAGTTGATGAACCACAGGGGATGCTCATTCTCATCATGTGTAAGAGAATCAGTCTGCCCAAGTCCTTGTGTTCAGTCTGGAACAGTGTTCCCAATCTTTTTGTTAATAAGGACCCCCTTTATTCAAATGAATTTTCCCCATGGGACCAATGGTCTTTGAAAGATCTGCCTATTTAGTATTTGAGAAGCTCACAAACCCAGAGTAATACTTTTACAGACCTCCTCCTGGGGTCCATAGACCCCACAGTGGAAACCGCTGATCTGGATGTCTTCCTTTTTAGAAATGTGGAAATGGCCAGCCTAGATAGCTTATTTATTATAATTGTATTTTGAACTCCTGTCCATAAAGTATACTTGTGATTGGCAGTCAACTTGTTTTTATAGCTGCACTCTGGGGGCTAAAAAATTATTTGTAAGGGGTAACTTGATTCTTAAATGAACATAGGATAGGTGGCACTGACCTTTGAGATCCTTAAAATTTCTTAACTTGAAGGATTCATTATTATTTTTTTTGGAAAAATGGAAGTACCAATGGCCTGTTAGTATTATAACATTACATTCTATGATCATCCACTTACAATGTTAATTTCAGCAGCTCCACATTCCTCAGCAACAGTGGACTTTCGACACAGAATGTTTTCTCGTAAACTTTTGGCCAAATCCACTTTCGTTCCAATCACCAAGATGGGGATCTGCCAGCCAGCAAACATTTCAGAATTGAAATCATTCCTAAACATCAAAAATAAAAAATCAGGTTAAGACTCAAATGAAACGGAGATTTTTGTAAAAGAATGTCCAATGCAGATGCTTGTAAAATAAAAACAGATTGTACAGCAGGATTATTCTGGTACATTATTTGTACGTTGAAAAATTTCATTATTGAATTATCATTTTTTTATTTTTATGATTGAACTTATTTTTAACAATTTTTTTCAACAAATCTATCAAGCAGGACTCCAGGAATATAAACAAGTATTTTATATGATAAATACTGAATGTGTAGAACCAATTTCAACCTAAAGTTTGTAAAATCTTTAGAAAAATACATGAAATAGTAGTTTTAAATACTTCTTGAAATGATTACAAAAACAGGATTATCAATTCTTTTCAGTGATATTACATCTTATATCTTGGGAGCCTGAATGCCATAAAATAAAAAACCATTAATTTACATGGGAAAAATGTTTGTTTGTTCCCAGTCCCCAAAAGTGGTAATGATGGTACGTCAGTCATTGGAGGTTGGGGTAGTGGTAATTACAAGAGACTGGGGTGTAGATGAAAGAGGCAACAACCTGTTTCTAAAATGGCTCCCTGCAAATATTCATTATCATACAATACATTATCTAAATAATTCTATTTTGTATGGAATTTCTAAATATCAAGATAATCAATGGCCTCTGAACAACTGAAAAGAAAGTACTTAGTCATTATTTGTGCAGCAGATTCGTAGAGGTGAAATATTTCAGTTCCTGAATTTCATATAATTGTGCCATTGGCTTCAATTTTAGGGCTGAGCAGTAATGTACAACTGAAGTTTAAATAAATTTGTTCATTAACTGAAGTTAAATTAAATTTGTTCATTAATTGTAAAACATTTTTGTGTTGAAAAGCAACATTCTCTTTTTAACAATGATGGAAATCAACAGTTCTCAGAGCAAAGAAAATTTCATGTCAAGACTAATTTTCAAATGGGTTAACAGTGTTTGCAAAGAATTGAGAGGTTAAAGAGAGAGGAACAGCATTTTTTTCTTTCAATCGGTTCATAGTTAGAGAAGATAGAATGATACGATATAGGGAGTGGGTAAAGAAAGACGAGTGTTTTTTCCTTGTTTGGATCAATTCTTGAGATAAAAAACAGTATAAGAAAGCAAGAGGAGATAGAAAAAAAGAAGGAAAGCAAGCAGACTACACAATGTTTAAAATTAATGTATGCACTCCATATGTATATTTATGACTTTTTCACTTGCCAATGGATTACATTGCATTTTGGATGATATAATTGTGCTTTGGATGTTTCAACGGGGATTAGCTTGAAAACTCAATTGGAAACAAATACTTTTATTACATAAGTAAATGTAGACAAATGCTTTCAAAAATGTATACACAACGCCACAATTTTTTAATAGAATCCGTACGTTTTTCTTGTTATATATTCAACATCTTTGGGTCAAAGAACCATTTTCTGGAAAATCAAACTCATTTTTCTTGTTATTTTTGTACTTCACACAACATGTCCCCCTCTTTACATATGTATAGTGTCCTTCAGGAAGGCTGTAGAATGGATCATACAAAATGTTGCATGAATAACAAAAGTAACACAAATAAGTTCGATGCCCAAAAAACTTACAGAATGTTAATGACTCTTTTTAAAATTATAGACAAAACCATTTACTTACTCGGGAGTGTCTTTAGAGCACCCTTTATTCAGAGCTTCACATAACCATTTCCTCAAGTTCTGGTGGGATTTTTTGTTGGTCAGATCATGGACGAGAATTATACCTACAACAGAAAAGTTTTTGATGAATTGACCTAATTTTGTTTCCTCCCAATATATCATATATTCAAAGTTTTATATACAGATATTATGATGTTAATGCTTTAGTTTACTCCAATAATGAAGAGTGTAATTTTCTTGGTATGCTACCTATTACACTAGAATCTTCCGTTGGAATGGAGAGAGGCTAAAATATTTTGCTGAAAAAAAAAATGAATAAAATACTTCCTCTCCATTGTTTCCATTGGAGTGAATTCAAATTTTTGTGGAAAAAAAATTACTTCCTCTCCATAACAACGCCACTTATTTTTTTTTGCTTTTTGGAAAAAATGCAAAAATAACATTCAATTTGTGTTCTGTAGCAAGCCATAAGGGGTGGGATATGCATTTTTCCTCTCTCTGTACATCCTAGAAGACTCAGCCTGACATAAATAGCCTCTATATCAATTGTGCCAGCCATTTTTTTCGGGAGATAACCAAAAAATTCTCACATGTAAAATGGTAGTACTTTCTTCTTTACTTTAAGTCTCTTCAGCTTCAAAAAATGCTCATGTAACCGTTCACCATTAAGAAGACCACACACCAGTGCTAAGAACTCAAAGGTCAATGTCTAAACACTTGGGATGCTAAAGTGGCTCCATGGTAGACAATGAAGATGAATAAATTATGGTGATAAAGATAAACGGGGCTGGATTCAAAGGTTTGCTCAACTAAACTCACATTTACCCTTTGCATTTCAATGTCCTGATATGCCTATGAAAATGCCAAGAAAACATTAATAGCCGAAGTAGATTTATGCCGAATTATATACGCTCTGACTGAGGTTCATCAAATATGTCTAAAGATAAGTGAATTACATCTCTTAGAAGAGGGCTGCCACAAGAAATGCAAAAACATATAACAAAGTGAAGGGAATTTTCTGTTCAAAATGAAAAAAAGATGATCATCAGCCGTGTCATAGTGTAGAAAACATTAAAAAAATACCTCAACAAGACTACCATAGTACTCTAATTGTTTATATTCAATAGCCTTATTTAATGGAATATTAATCAACTTTAGCCAGTTCTAGGGGTATGTATAATGAGCCATTTACATAGATTGAATGAATGAACTGGTATATTACGATGATATTATCAAAAAACCTACCTTCCAATAATGATATACGTTTTGGGGCTTTTCAATTTCTATGTACACGTATATATATATATATATATATGCAGATACACATACACAAATATATGTATACATATATATATATATACATTTATATATTTATGTATATATATAACCAAAACAACAGTATAAGTACTTATATATATATATATAGATATACACACACGAATATATATACAAACTAACACATAGATACATGAATGGAAACACAATAAAACACGTATACATGTAGATATACATATATATACATATATTTATGCATAAATATACATATATATATATATGCATACATATACAGATATATATATATGCATACATATACATATGTATGCA
>OY735206.1:72445188-72455188 GCA_963457665.1 Thysanoteuthis rhombus
AAAACAAATTTAATACATTCCCAGAAAAATTGTTCCCTCTGTCTATCACATCAGCAGAAATTAGCCTCAATCATTACGATTGAAAAGTACTGATAGTGTTAAAAATGTATTAATCATTTTTTCTAAATGCATAATGTAGGACAGTATATTTACTGAAGTTATCAGCAATCGAAACTTTGTGTCATTAATAATCGCATCATTGAACTGTTGCCAACTTAGGGAATATTTGAATTTATACCAGCTAAAAGTCTACATTAATGAAATTATGTTTTTTTTTTTGTTTAGACAAAAATTTGTTTGATTTATTTCCAGAAAAATTTTTTTTTAAATCCAATGAGATTTTTAACAGATACGTTTTTAAAATCAGGTGTCGAATTCAGAAATTTTTGTTCATATCCATTTCGATGCAAAAGAGTGCTGTTGTACTCTTACTTTCTATAAATTTTAGGTTTATTCAATGAACAACTCTGGGACAGAACTGAAAAATTAAAGTCAGGCTCGTCACCAGGGTACAGCCAGTGAGGGTGCCATTCACTAGGTCCAAGGATGCTCAGCATCGCTGAAAAATTTTCAACAGGACAACAAAAATTTCCAAAACACACCAAAAAGATATAAAAATGGTTAAAAGTTTGCCATTACAGTCATGGCCAAGTATGTGATTAAAAAGGTGCAGCAGTTTCAAGCACAGGAAGTCAATCGTAAAAATGTTTTTTGTTGTAAAAATTAGCAGACTAAAATCACATTTACCAAAGGCCCAAGTGATTTCCAGGAAGGGCCAGATATAAACATGTTAAAAGGGTCTACACACTTTTGAACGATCTCTTAAAACATTCAACAAAATATTATGAATATCTTTTCTTTGAAGTTGCAATTTTGGTTATAATTGCAAGAATATAGCAAAAAGTTGGTTCTTGTAAAAAAAGAAAAATAATTTTGCATACTCATACAGGTGTATTCTTTTAGTTAGGAAATAAATACAAAACCCTTCTTTGAGCGGGATATCGAAAACATCACTTCCTCCGACGACCCCTACAAAAGTCCTGGACGTACATAGTCCAATGCTCATTGGCGCCAACACCCCTAGCTTGTTACACTTCTGGCCCTGGCACTTGTTGCCGGCTACTCTTTCTCTCTCTTTCCTTCTCCTTAAGTTTGTTATCATTTTGCCAACCTTGCGGCCGAATCGATCTTAACCATTTTTCCACCGTGACCTATCTCTGTACCAACTTTGCCCATTTCACTTCACCAACGTTGAGGCATCACACATATGCGCAGCTACGCCACCGTGTCATCATCATGTGCACCAAACACATATTTATCTTTCACTCACGTGAATGAAATGGCAATGTTTTTTACTATCCAATAGTCATGATAATCTAATTTTCTTTACTTCAGGAAAAACGCATTGATAAAACTCTGTGTTTTCTGTCTTTCATGGTCTGTCCATTGAATGTCTATCCGCACCAGAGAATAGCCCCCAAGTTCACGCACACTTGGCAGTTTGGCTCGCATACTGAACTCAGTTTCCACGTATCCCTTGGTACAATCCAAGCCATACGGATTCACAAGCAGTTCAGACAACTCCACTTTGACTCCAGTACCATCAAGGACAAGATAGCTCCAACCTTTCACTATCTTTTTTCTTCTCATCTCTTTACACAATCAATCAGATTTATGATATCATTATATATACTTCATTTTCATTCGTCATTAATGTCCAGGTATCAAATGTACGTCTTATTTGTCTATCCAAATACTTATATGTGTTCTTTTTACTTAGTTCCATCTCAGCATCTATGTTCATACTTGGCACGCATTCTCATTGTACATCTCCCTTTCTCCTTCCACATCTCCAGTGAAGCCGCTGCTAACATCAAACCACAAGGAGACAATACCCCCTCATCTCTCCAACATCCATCTCTCTATTAATCCACCTACTCTTCATTCAGAACAACCAGAATTAAAAAGAAGTTACCCGAAACAGGATTTGTAAGCGATTACTAGAAGTTTTGTCATATTTTAATGTAACCAAGGAATTTTAGTATTGAATCTTAGTGTTTTTTTAATTTCTGATGATATTTTCATTTAAAGCATCAGTCTTGTTTAAATTTCTTTTGCTACTGATATATTTCATTTCATTTCTTCTTTTTAGCAACAATAAATCCTCAAACAATAAAGATGAATAAAAGTCAGCATCTCATCATAAGTTTCTTTAATTTAGTGACATCAGATCTCAAAATTTAGTGATAAAAAGGTCCCTGGCTATCAATCCTTCTCTATGAAATGTGTATCATTATCAATTGCGGGCTAACCATGTTCCATAATCCACTGTAACCAGCTTTGTAAAAAAACACAACTTGCTTGATTACTTGTAGTGAAATAAATTCTATGAAATAAAGTCTAAAAAAATATCAGTTCTTTTATAAGAATTTTCATTTATCGTTAAGTTATGTATCTCTGCTCTGGAAGGATGAAACTTGAGAAGTAAGTGAATAGTTGATTTGTTTTTCTTCTTAGTCTTCTTCATCCAAACAACCTTGTTCACCTCATATGTTACCTATCCTTTCAACAGCATGCCCAACTCCCAACTATCAAATAATATAAAATTCATCCATTTAACCATCCTCAACTCTCTATCTTTAGCTTACCCCTTGACTGACATTTGCGCGAATCAACCAGCCACACATGATTTCCATCTCAGAGGGAGGGGGGTGAGTGGATATGCCTGAATCTACACAAGGATTTTCAAACAAACATAGCAGTAATAATACAGAAATTATATTGCAACAGAGGCCTAAGCATGGGGATTGCAGTCTATAACTGAGATGGCACAGAGAAAAAAACTGTTTCTATTTTATCATCCAAATAAATACTCTCAGGTGCCAAAAAAACAGGTAGGGGTATGGTCATTAGAAGAAAGGTGGGTGTATGAAAAAATTGGAAATAAATAAATGGTGATGCATGACTGATGTATCAAGCACAGGAGTCTCTCCAATTTACCCTCAAAATTAATCAGACTGAAATGAAAATATTATCTGTGAATGCACGTAGATATACTGAAGGTTAATGATTAAGTAATCAAATTTGTTTTCTCTTTTTTTCTGAGGAATCATCTATCAGTCTACTGGCAAATATCATGTTCATTGTGATTTAAGAAATTCAGTAAAAATGAACCAGACTTGATAACATTTGATCTGAAATTCTTGAAAAATTTGAGTCTCATTGGTAGGAAAACCAAGCCTTGTGAAAAAAATGGGATTGGAGGGCAGAAAGCCCCTAGGACAAAACCCACAAAGGGAAAATAATATACAGAATTCTTGAATCATATTTTTTCATTTTCATTATTTGTAGTTTATGAACAGCCCAAACCCTAAACTCAAAAATAGATAAATAAATAAATAAATAAATAAATAAATTGATGTTATGCTTCAAAAATGAGTGATTACAATATAAGACCAGAAATAACTAAAAAAATGAATGTGTGTTGGCATAGAAGTATAGTAACTGGCCTCATTGGCCAGCAACTAAACCACTTGGCTAAAGACAGTTACTCACAAGGGAAATCTTCGACTTGATTATTGTCAATCCCTCTTTCATTGTATGTAGCATCCGTGCATATAAAAGTATATATTGGTTTAAGCATATTTAGTACAAGTGAAGCTATTCTTTTTCACCTTTGTATTTAAAATTCAAGTTTTCATGTCATATGGTATGTCTGTATGTGCGTATGCTGTATGTGTGTGGCCCATAGAGCGTATGTTTGTGTGTGCGCATTTTCTGGTGTATGTAGTATACATGTGGCATGTAGAGCATGAGTTAGGTAAAAAAAGTTTTTTTAAGAAGTAAGGTTAGTGACAACAGATACTTAGCAACATTTTAACCTTAGAATGATAGGGAGGGAAGGCTCCATAGGAATGGTGTGTGTAGATATATTTATTTATATATAGTATATCAATTAGACTTTTTTCATATTGGACATCATAGAATTGGCCTTTCCCACATTGGACGTTTTGACTTTGTAACTAATTCAATAACTAAAAAAAATAAAAAAAAAGGGATTCAGCCAGTGCTGTATTAAGGCATGGTCTTAAAAAGCTACAGACCAGAGGTCTTCCCAGCTGGTAGGCCTCCAGGAATAAAGTGAAAACTTATTTTATTGTGAATGCTGAGTCAAAGTACAAAAGTCTCTCAAATTTTGTTTGTTAGAGCAGGGAGCGAAATTGAAATTCCATAAATAACTTTTGTACTTCTTATATTCACCCACTGACTTATGTAACTCAATGGAATGAGAATTATTCAATCACTTATTTAAATGATTAAGAAAATAGAAGGAAGGAATGAATAACAAAAAATTGAGACAATGACAAGGCATCTACGCCAAGTTCATTGGAATTTTACTGGAAAATCAACACCTCACAAAAAAAACTAATCTTATCTTCAGAATCTTTGTCATTAGTAAAAAAGAAAGATTGGCAAAAAAAATATAAGATAATTTTTATCTCTGAAACTTTGAATATTCTAGAATATAGATAATACAAAATACATCAAGTAAACAAAATATTTGCAGTAGAAAAATTCCCAATTTTTACAAGCAGAAACACCTGCAACTTGAAAAAATTACAAAAAAAATTCAACCATATTTTACAGTATACAAGATGCAACTTTTGTCAAAA
Source organism: Thysanoteuthis rhombus (assembly GCA_963457665.1). Taxonomy (NCBI): domain Eukaryota; kingdom Metazoa; phylum Mollusca; class Cephalopoda; order Oegopsida; family Thysanoteuthidae; genus Thysanoteuthis; species Thysanoteuthis major. The sequence continues at coordinate 72,449,862 of OY735206.1, forward strand.
AAAAAGTAAAAGAAATAGAAAAACATGCTGCATCTTATAAGTGAAGTCGCAATCTCCTATAAACTAATGAATTGATAGCCTCCAATAGGCAATAGGTAATCTCTACCTAGCCTAACTCAATAAAAATGTTATTGTAATATTACTTATTATTACTAGCTAAAAATACCTGCCCTCATAAAATATGGAGCTTACAATTGTACAAACCTTGATATTATACCCAGTGCTGCCAACATACAACTTTTCATGCTATATTCAATGCAGACATACTTAATTATTTTGGCCATTTTTGTCAGGTTTTTGACGATTTTCAACATCTATATGGTGTTTTGGAGCAATTTATGGTGTTTTTAGGTTACTATTTTTCAAAATTTAGTGGTTTTTAGCAGTCAAGCTAATGCAAAAATATTTTTTGAGTTAGCAACAATAATTTCACAACTGTAGGCTCAAGAGAGTAGGTAAATTAAATGGAAATAAGTATCAATTGAAATTTGATTTAACTTGTTTTTGTGTCTGCTAAATCTTTAAATGGTAGGTATCCTAATACTTAAATGGCAAGTAGGTAATTTTATATGCTTCATGAAGGGAAATACAAGTTGAAATTAATACACCGGGTTAGGGTCAAGAATTGGTTTTGTACACATACTTAACAGTTTTGCTAAAAAGAAAAAAAAAAAATTTTACTTTCCTAATGTATCATCATCTGAGCACTAAAAACAAAACTGAATTCCTATCGAAATAAATGCAATGAATGAAAAAAAAATGAATACTAACTTTGACTATCTTAATTATTATATAAATGAAATCATTAACGATACAATAACAATAGCCATTTCAAGCATCCATAATTTGAAATTTCTAAACAACTTTATTTTGAGCTCTTGAAATGTGCTTCTGCGTAGTAAAAATCAAATTTTTCCAGAAATCTAAGCTTATAACCGTCAAAAGTGAAATATCTAAAGCATACAACTATCTAAACTTCAACAATGGAAAAATTCAAATTATACAAGGAAGGTATTCAAGTTTAATGGCTGCTATCAACAGTTTTCATTGATCTTTTTTTATTCATCTGACCTTATTGCTCTCCGCTCAGAAAGAAGATAATAAGCAGAATGCACATATAATGATCTGCAGACAAATTTTTAAACTGATTCATACAAATGGAAGGAGGACAGAGGAGCACAGGAGAGGAAAGAAATGGAGGGAGGAGAGAGAGACAAGACGGATAGAACAGGGGGAAGAGAGAGAGACAAGACAGACAGAATGGGGAAGAGAGAGAGACAAGATGGATAGAACAGGGAAGAGAGAGAGAGAGACAAGACAGAACGGGGAGAGAGAGAGAGACAAGACAGAACGGGGGAGAGAGAGAGAGACAAGACAGAACGGGGGAGAGAGAGAGACAAGACAGAACGGGGGAGAGAGAGAGACAAGACAGAACGGGGGAGAGAGAGAGAGAGACAAGACAGAACGGGGGAGAGAGAGAGAGACAAGACAGAACGGGGAAGAGAGAGTGACAAGATGGATCGAACGGGGAAGAGAGAGAGACAAGATGGATAGAATGGGGAAGAGAGAGAGACAAGATGGATAGAATGGAAGAGAGAGAGACAAGACGGATAGAACAGGGAAGAGAGAGAGACAAGATGGATCGAACGGGGAAGAGAGAGAGACAAGATGGATAGAATGGGGAAGAGAGAGAGACAAGATGGATAGAATGGGAAAGAGAGAGACAAGACGGATAGAACAGGGAAGAGAGAGAGACAAGATGGATAGAATGGGAAAGAGAGAGACAAGACGGATAGAACAGGGAAGAGAGAGAGACAAGATGGATAGAATAGGGAAGAGAAAAAGAGACAAGATGGCATTAGTGAGTTTCCTTAGAATATTATTTGTAAATTTGAAGTTTATACTGACTATTTTACTTTTCAAGTCAACATAAAAGAATTCAGAGGGAATAATAGATTTTTTTTCTTTTCATTCCTTTTATCAAATCTTTCAGTTGGGTTGTGATTTTTTTTTCAGTGTAATTGTCATTCTTCAGTAAAAAAAGAATAGGTAAATGTTATATTGGTCCATGCACACACGCATAAGCCACAAAAAGTTGAATGGATCATTATCATAATGCTTGAAATGTATTCATATATGTGTTTGTGTGTGTGTGATTATGAATTGTGGTATATTATATTCAAACTATTTAAAATGATCTGTTATTACACGGTGAATGTATGGACAATGTAAATAGAATAATCAAAGAAAATGAGGCTACTGCACTAATCGAACCTGTGATCAATAGGGCAGCCAATTCAATGTAGCCTGGCTCTTATCATTGATAAACAGTGGTGCAAAGGCCCAAATAACTACTTCAACTCAAAATTTGCATTTTGTGTATTCACTGCCCATACCTGCTCTATTTATTTCTTTCGACACAGACAATTATATAATTAGGAAATGGATAAATGATCCAACAGAAATGATTATTATGATACATCAATGATACATTCACTATGTGGTGATGAGAGATCTTTTCAAATAGTGTTTCAATACAGCACAATTTATAATCATTACTGTCGGATCATATATCCATTTCCTAATGATATATATATATATAGTTGTACTGCAAAAAGATGGAGTGTGTTGTATATATATGGAGTAGTTTATTTAAATAGAGTTATTCTGAATATGTTCTGAATTTTAAAAAACTTCATATTCAGCGGGGAGGTCAAACACCTTCAATGTTGGAAGAGCAGTAGATGATTATGTAAAATCAGTAAAATGAGATATTTCATTTCAAGTCCACCCTGCTGCTGTGGGTCAGCAAATCGTATTGATGAGAGTAATGGCTGTCTTGAGTATTAGTTACTAGCTAATATGTGAGAGGGTCATCCAAGGTCAGGTCTCTGAGAGGCAGGTTGCCATAGGAACATTCCGGTAGGGGATATTATACATATATATATTGTATGTAACACTTTTCAATGAGCATATAGATCCTACACTTTCATCCATATTTACTCGCTTCTCCACAAGAACAAGATGTGACACAAAGTCGGTTTAATGCGGCATTCTGTACATGGGAAAGCTCAAAAAAATGCTCGTCCCCACAACTGGTGTTGCAAGGCATCAGGGCAATCCCAATCCTTGCCTTTCAGTGCAATGGGAAGGTGCTCCCCTGGGACTTACTGATCCCCTAAGACTGGGCAGAGTTATTTTTTGAGGCCACAGCACAAAGTCTATGCCTCTTACACTCAGCAATACCAAGCTCTAGTAGGCTACCATCAGTCACTGTATTGCAACGCACAAAGCAACCCAAGAATGCACTACTGCAATTAGATACTACACTTTGATTCTAGGTAGAACTGCTGGGGAGCAACACTTTGTCCCTTATGAGAGCCCACAGATACTCTGATCAAAGATAGAAGTCACTTATAACTGGTACTATGCTAGAAAATTGATACAACTTTAAATTCCAATCTGACGTTCTTGATAAAGCTAAAATCAAATCAGTAAAGGTTTCTGGACAAAATCTAAATTAAATGTTGTACAGCATTAATGAAGAATTATTAGGCTTACTATGCTGGTACACAGATCAAAATTTGATTTACATGAGTAGGACTCAGTAAACTACCATAATAATGATAAATCATGGTTAACAAGCCTCAGGAGATCATTGTTTAATCCTTAGTGAATATAATAAATATATGGCCAAGTGACATTCTAAGCTAAACTTAGTACTCTAAAAAAACATTTTTAAATAAAAAATATGCTAAGATATAATACTTCATTCAATGTGCTAGCATAATGAATGAAAGGCCGAATGTGGGAAGATCAAGCTGTAAACTGAGGGATATAAAATGAGTTATGGTGAACAGTAAAGAGAAAATCCCCTCAAGTCTTACAGACCAACAAATGTAGAAAATATTGTTGGAGTAATTTATTGATGTATAACATCATCTTCACATATAATCTTTCAGCATCACCAACCCAATTCAATATCTGCATGAATAAAATGAACTGCTTTTTACTTGAGTTAAATAGCATCTATAATCTGTTCACAAAAATCATCACCAACTGGATCACTAGAACACTAAATGAAAACCAACCACAGGAACAGGCTGGATTTAGAAGAAGCTATTCAACCATGGACCATCTCCATTCAATAAATCAGCTGAAAGAGAAAGCAGAAGAATACAAAATGCCACTCGCTGTAGCATTTATAGACTTCAAGAAAGCATTTGACTCTGTAGAAATTCCTGTGGTCATGAAGGCCATCACTCAACAAGATGTAAACCCTATATACGTTAAAGTACGGCAACATATATACAATCACAGCAACTCCTTCATCAGGCTACATAAAGACTCTGAACCCTTTCAACTCCAAAAAGGAGTAAGGCAACGTGATACCAGCTCAACCAAACTCTTCACAGCCTGCCTTAAAATGGTCTTCCGAAGCCTGAACTGGGAGAATAGAGGAATGAAAATAGACAGCAAATATTTGAGCAACCTCAGATTTGCAGATGACATCAACTTTTTCGCAGAGAACCTATACGATCTCCAACTAATGCTTGATGAACTGAATGAAGAGAGCAAAAAAGTTAGCCTACACATGAACTTCAGCAAAACAAAAGTCATGTGCAACAATCACATCAAGAATAAGGACATAACTGTTAAAATCGAAGATGCAAAACAGGGGAAAGTAGACCACTATATCAACCTAAGACAGCAAATCTCCATGAAACCCATGAAAGAAGAAGAGATGAAGCGAACAATCACCCTAGGATGGCAAGCCTTTGGCAGAGCAAGCTCAACCTTCAAAAATAAGTCAACCCCAATAATTCTAAAAAAAGAGTATACAACCAATGCATCCTCCCAATAGTCACTTATGGAGTTGAAACAAGGAACATAACCAAGAGACAAACTGAGAAGCATGGAGAGTGCGCATGAGAGAATCATGCTCAACCTCACATGGAGAGATCACAAGACAGCACAATATATCTGGAAGAAAACGGTGGTCTGAGACATTATGGAATCTATTGGAAAATTCAAATGGCAATGGGCTGGTCATGTTGCGAGAATGGCAGACAACCAATGGACATCGCAACTCACAACATGGATCCCTAGAGATCACATACAAAACCAAGGCTAACAAAATACAAGACTAAGAGATGAACTAGACAAAGGTAGAAAAAACTGACTCCGTGACATCCATGATAAAGAAATGTGGCGGATCCTGGGGATGGTTTATGTCCAATGACGGATGTTAAAAGACTGATGATGATGATGATAATGATAGAAGGCAAAAGGTACCAAATAAAAGTTTATTACTTACTGTAACATCA
>OY735207.1:15000-102500 GCA_963457665.1 Thysanoteuthis rhombus
TAACCCTAACCCTAACCCTAACCCTAACCCTAACCCTAACCCTAACCCTAACCCTAACCCTAACCCTAACCCTAACCCTAACCCTAACCCTAACCCTAACCCTAACCCTAACCCTAACCCTAACCCTAACCCTAACCCTAACCCTAACCCTAACCCTAACCCTAACCCTAACCCTAACCCTAACCCTAACCCTAACCCTAACCCTAAACCCTAACCCTAACCCTAACCCTAACCCTAACCCTAACCCTAACCCTAACCCTAACCCTAACCCTAACCCTAACCCTAACCAGTGGCGACACAAGGTCTGACTTGGCCCCCGCCTATAATTCGTTCAATTTTTACCCCTCGTAAAAATGAATGTTTTAACGGTTATTTTTTGCCTTTAATCTTTCATTCTGGTTTTGAATTAAAAAAAAAAAAAATTAATGTTGTAACACTCAAATTTTTTCTTTTGATTGTATTCTAGACGAACCATAAGAGTTTCAAGGATGAATATAGAAGTCTAGAGTACAACCTTGTCAATTTTCTTCAATATTTTACCTTCATCTAAGAATCAAATACATGTATCAAATACTGAATTTTGTCCTTCCTAGATAGAACATAATTTCAATTTTACAATAGATGAATTGTATTTTAAAATGAATTGTAAAATTAAAGCCCAGTTGAAATAACCTTGATGCATCAGTTACATGAAACAAGAATTCAATCAGTGTTTTTGGAAATACAATATTTCATCAAAACATTTGGGATAAAAAGTCTCGGTGCTTTCTTTAAAGTTAGCAAAAAAAGGAAAATTCATCATAAATTGTTTTGTCACTTAAAGAATTTTTGCTATCTTGCTAAACTACATTGATGAATTCTCTTTTCTCTTTACATTTAATTTTACTTACGATCATATGTGTAAAGACACATTATGAACAAAGACAATGAAATTTAGTTTATGAATTGCATTGTTATTGCTTCAATTACATTTTTGCTTACATTTAACAACCGATCGGAGGCATATTTCTTACTTCATAAATCTTATATACAATATTTCAAATATTAAATCTTATTGTACAAATATTACAATAGATAATCCATGGAAAAAAAACAACGTTATAATATGGTCATGTAAAAATGACCATATCCCTGTAATTAGAGATGAAAAGTCAACTGGTGTTTTTTGAAATTTAATGGAATATTAAAGAGAGCTTATTGACTATTGTTTGGGATTAATTTGCTACACGGTAAGGTGATGACGAATGTAAGTGATCTTTCATGTCTACAGTCAAAAGAGAATCAGGGAAAATCAAACAGATCCACTTTATTTACAATAATAAATCATATAATTAATTGACCACCCCTTATGATAACACAATCAAAGTAGCAACCGTGACTCTAGCCTCGAAAAACATTGCCGAAACCCATGAGGAGAGCTCAATCACCTCGAAAACCTTTTGGGTTTAATTTGTCTAAGCCGGTCGGGGTCATCATGTTCTCTGTTCTTGCCGCCACTTATATACATGAATGTATATAGCATTTTTTGTACAATGCCCCAGCGAAGGGAACTAGCGCTTAGGGCTGGTCCTAGGATAATTGGTGAGCCAGGCAAGATGAACTTGGGTGCACCTAAGCGACACCAAGACAATTATCCACGCGTTGGTCAGTGACCCTAACCGCCTCGAATCCACATGCTCCTATCACACGTTGGAACTGGTGTCGCTAAGGACACAAGTTCATCTTGCTGAGTTAACCAATTATCTTATGGCTGTCCTTGAGTGCTTCTTTCCATTTATTCACTTCGATGATTATCTATGATCTCCTAATATATCCGCCACACTACCGGTCAAAAAAGTCTTTTTAAGGCGCCGTGTCATGACTATTGAACTATCTGGTCATACCTCCTCTTACCTTCATGGCGTCACAACACCTGATGGCGTTTCGTTTACCTATTCATATAGAGACAGGGCCAGAGAGACAAAGAAGGGGAATTGGGGCCAACCCCACCCCCGTAACATGATTAGGGTGAAGTATATATCTGAATTAACGAATGCATTTATAGGACCTGTGACGTCGGAGGGTCCAAGCAGACACAGGCCCTCCCACGTTTTTAGCAAAACTAACATTCTCTTTCATGAAAAACTCTATAATTAACTTTGTTCGTCTTAATGATCCAATCTGTAAAGAAGAGGAAGAAAAAGATATAGTTGTATTTTAAGAACATTATATCTTCTTTCTTTAATTGATAAAAAATACTGCATGAGTTCAGGAATCTGATTGCTAAGTTGTGCCTTATTTGAGCATTGTTCGAAAATTCACCATATATTCGCTCACTTACCCAGGTGCTGTAACATGTACAAAAGATAGTTTTAAAAGTATAAATAAAATGAAAAAACCTTGATAAACATGAAACGTCAAAGAAGTATAACAATATGGTTGCCTTATTGCTTTTCTTAAGCGTAGATAATAAAGAAAAACTTGAACCAATGAACTTGATCAATAAGCTTAACAGGAAGGTTACCGAGAATCGTGATATTTTATCCAAGATAATTGACTACATTACATTTTGTGGAAACTTTATGATTTATTGACGTAAACACTATGAAAAGGAGGATTCAGGAAATCCAGGTGTATTTAGAGGGTTGATAAAGTTTGAATCGAAATGAGACCCAGATTTCAAAGAACTATCTAGAAACCAGTCTTTAAAAAGCTATTTCAGATTATTCAGAATGAAGTACACGACATCCTGGTCTATTTGCAGCCGCCATGGCCGGTGTGTCAGGCAAACATAAAAGCATTTTACAGTAATGCATACTCAATTTGCTGTTTGAGCGATATTATTTCGAACAATTCGTAGCCGCCAAGTTATCCAACGAGAACATCCTTGGAGGTTGGGAATCATAGATACATATTTCAATTCAGAATGTGTATTGTAGCCGGATTTTAAAACCATATAGAAAACCAGCACTGTCTTGAAAAAAGGCTATTTCTAAACTACTCAGATAGTGATGCTCGATATATTTGGTAATTGTTCTGCAATATGCACCAAATGAATAAATGAGCACTTTTTGAAATTCTTTATTCCAGAATTAAAAAAACTGCAGGTAGCGTATCAAAATGTATTTCATGACAGTTGATCTTTCAAGGAAAGAGATAAAGATAAAAAGCTCCAACATTTGAAGATGCAAATGTCATGAAAGTAGGAGGGCGTTTTGATAAAAATAAAAACGATGTGACTCTTTGGGTGTTTAAAAAAATACATGCATATTCAAGCAGTACCTTCACTGCTTTTGTCAATTTCTAACTTTCTCCTTTCAATTTAATTCCATGCAAAAAAACAAAAAACAAAAAAACACAAACAAATACTCCAGAGGAGATATCTGTAGCATGGATAGAGAAATGAGAAGTTTAGCCACGAAGATATAAAGGGTTCAGTTCTAAATTCAAACATTACTGAATATAACAGGCTGAAGAAGGCTGCGGAACATAACATCCAAATCATTAAATAAAAATAAAAAAACACAAAACAATGAATTCAATTCAAAAGTCTATAATAAATTGTATTGACCTTGAAAATATCACAGACAATCAAAGAAAAAATAAGTCACTTTTAATTTGAATAACTCCTCAATAAGCCATTTTCGTAGATAATTATCCAACGTTTCGGCTAGGATATCGATAGAGTTCGATGAGTCGTTGGTAGGGCATACATCCAGTAAAGTAATTACAAAAATTGAATAAATACCAATTCATAAAATAAATGAAAGCTTCAAATTCATGGCAGGCATTGTAAAAAAACAGATTTACCATCTAAAGGAAGAGGAAATTTGCTCAAGTATTGTACTAAAAGGTTGAATTATGTAATAGAAATACTGAAGAAATGTTCAAAAGTGACTATATAATAAAATATTAAAAAACTTATGAATGCTTTCAGAATAAGTATTTCAGTAAGTTTAGCCGAACATTCGAATATTAAAAGTGAATTTAATGATAGAATCATAATCAAACCTACAAGGGATACAATGAACTATAGAGACTATTTTGTTTAATTTTAAAATTAAAATTGCATTCATCATAATATGAAATAATTACCTAATATACACTGAACAGTTGATATCAATAAAATGAAACGGTCATTTTTATTCATTAGGACAGAAAATTGCATTCATCATAATATGAAATAATTACCTAATATACACTGAACAGTTGATATCAATAAAATGAAACGGTCATTTTTATTCATTAGGACAGCAAGATGAGGACACTGGTTCAACTATATCAATATATCATCAGATATGAAGAGTAATTCTTTCAGTTAATCAACATTCAGAAAGATTTATTAGAAACTTTCAGCCACAAAACATAAAATCCCTAACCAATGAGTATTACGTCATTGCTGAGTACAGGCTACTGTACTCGTCCCCTCAAGTTATAACAATGGAGCTCATTTTCTGTAGATGCTCCAAGAGCTGAGCCTTGTGCCAACACTAGCTCAGCACAAGATGTTTATGAAACCACCGTCGATCTAGCATTTACTGAATAAAACAATAAGATAAAGAAAAAATGCATACCTCTCCAGCTGACTCCTCCGAGTCACTTTCTAGTTAATCTATGCATCCCAAACACAGTAAGATTTTCACCTAGAATAATATAGTAAAAAGTTTTTATTTAATTGTATCCAGTAATTTCAATAATCTGAATTGATTGGAGTTATTGATTTATGTCAACATATCGCAAATACCAATTAAGGTTTATTTTTATTGAAACCGAATAAGGTAGTTGAAAACCATAAAATCATCACCGATTTAATCATACCTTACTGTATTAATATAGTGAAGTAAGTCATAGAGAAAGTTATGCAAAAATTATCTCTAAACAATTTTTAGTTCACATCTGTGCAAGCATTCAGTGGGAATGTACTTTGGTGGAGGAAGAAAAAAGATTCCTCTGCAATCTGACGATTAGAAATTAGAAAAAAAAGGATCAGTCAAATTCAATTGTTACTTTGAAATCTATCAGAATTTCATATTTTCAACGTCTATTTCTTATCAGCATATAAGAATATAAGAGAGAAGAACTGAAAATAAGGCGTTTTACCGAATGAAAGTCATTTTTCTCTTTGCCCGGATAATTTCAACATCGTTAAACAGTATATTTGAATAATGTGGATACAATTTCACAGCAAAATCGACATTCAAGAAATTACTATGTCTGGTAAAAATCAGCATAAAATTTCGTAACTCACGCATATGGTAGTCAAGTTTAAGCGAATTCAAGTTACATTTTGTAATAATTCATCTAGACAGGAATTCATCTCGAGAGGAATATTTGATGTGGGAAGTAAGGTAGATTCTTTGGACATTTATTTCAAATTTATTTAAAATCATATCCAATAAGGCTCCCGAATTGTGGTTCTCGCTAAAAAGAGACAATTTTCACACAGCAGGAAAAGAAAGACCGAGAAAAAAAAATTAGCTACTTTATGGTAGCAAGGAAGTAAACTTCCAAATATTTACCACGTTCATTTCATTGCCTTCTTTGCCTGAATAGTACGAAGAAAGATCGCAATGAATTAATTGTTCCTGATCAATTTCACTTACAAAAATGAGGACAAATTTTAAACGTCTTTTAATTGTACAGAATCTAAATACTATTCTACTTAGCAAGTGCATAGCAAAATCAATAAAAATTAAAGTTTGAAGTTTTAGTTGAAACAAATCTTGAAAGCTTTTCGACTGACACTTCTGAGAAGGCAAATTCGTCCAAAACTGTTCAGATGTACAAGTGTTCAGTCTTTAAATGGTTGGAATGAATTTAAAAGTTTTGGACACAATATATGTATTTGTATTAGTTAAATACGTACTTTCATATAGTATCTTAATTTTGACAAAAACCATCAGTATAAAGGATAACAGTAATTCCGAATGTTCCAACTAAGTTTGTATTAATCATATATGGAATTTCATATGGTATCTTAATTTTGACAGAAAACATCAGTTGAAAGGTTAACAGTAGCTCCAAATATTTCTGCTGAATTGGTATGAGTCAAACACGTAATGTTTTTGGTATTTTCACAAAATGCATCAGTTACAAGAGTAACAATATTCTGAAAGTTTCAACCGAATTTGTATTAGTTAAGTACGTGATTTCATATGGTATCTTCATCTTCATAAAGAGCCCTAGTTAAAAGGATGACGGTAGTTCTGAATGTTTAAACTGAATATGTATTAGTTAACTACGTAATTTCATATGGTAACTTAATTTTGACAATAGGCAACATTTAAAAAGACAACTGTAGTTCAATTTGTTTCAACTGAATTTGTGTTAGTTCAATACGTAATCTCATGTGGAATTTTAATTTTGACAAAAAGCATCAGTTGAAAATTACCAGTAGTTCTGAATTATTCAGCTGAATTTCAATTTCATTAATATGTAATTTTGTATGGTATTTTAATTTTGAGAAAAAATATTAGTTGAAAGGATGACTGTAGTTTTGAATGTTCCAACTGAATTTGTATTAGTTAAATACGTAATTTCATATGGTATCCTAATTTGACAAAAATCATCAGTAAAAATCATGTCAGTAGTCCCATTGGTTTCAATTGAATTTGTATTAGTTAGATTTGTAATTTCATATGGTATCTTAATTTTGAGAAAAAGCTTCAGTAAAAAGGATGTCAGCTGGTCTGAATGTTTCAACTGAATTTCCATTAGTTAAGTATGTAATTTCTTATGGTATCTTAATTTTGACAAAAAACAAACAAACATCGGTTCAAAGGATAACAGTAGTTTTGAATGTTTCAGCTGAATTTGTACACGTTAAATATATAATTCCATATGGTATCTTAATTTTCACCAAAAGAATCAGTCAAAAGAACAAAAGTAGTTCTGAGTATTTCAACTGAATTTGCATCAGTTAAAAATGTAATTTCAAATGATATCTTAATTTTGACAGATGGCATCAGTGAGAAAATGACAGCAGTTTTAAATGTTTCAACTGAATTTGTATCAGTTAAATACATAATCTCATTTAGTATCTGAATATTGAGAGGAAGCATCAATTTATGGATAACAGAAGTTCCGAATGTTTAATTGAATATATATTATTAAATATGTAATTTCATATGGTATCTTAATTTTGACAAAAAGCATCATTTGAAAGGATAACAGTATTTCCAAATGTTCCAGCTGGATTCGTATCAGTTAACACAATATTCCATACTGTTTCGTAATTTCGACAAAAGGCATTGTTTGAAAACTGAATTTATATCAGTTGAATGTGTAATTTCAAATGGTATTTTAATTTTGATAAAGGGTATCAGTGAGAGGATGACAGCAGTTTTCAATGTTTCAACTGGATTCGTATCAGTTTAATACGTAATTTCATATGGTATCTCAATTTTGATTAAAAAAACATCATTTACAATGATAACAGTAGTTCTGAATGTGACAGCTGAATTGTTATGAGTCAAATACTTAATTTTTTTTTTTGTATCTTAATTTTGACGAAAGTGAAAGTTTAAGGGACAACAGTGATTCCAAATGTTTCAACCAAATTTGTATTAGTTAAATATGTAATTTTTTATGTTATCTTGATTTTGAAAAAATGAGTCAATTGAAAAGAAAACAGTAGTTCCAAATGTTTCAACTGAATTAGTAAAAGTTAAATATTCAATTTCATAAGGTTTATTAATTTTGACCAAAAGTATCAGTTGAAAGGATAATAGTAGTTCCGAATGTTCCAACTGAATTTGTATTAGTTAACTTTGTAATTTCATATGGTATCTGAATTTGACAAAAAGTATCAGTTGAAAGTTTAACAGTTGTTTCGAATGCTTCAGCTAAATTTGTAATAGTCAAGTACGTAATTTCATATGGTATCTTAATTTTGAGAAAATATGTCAGTTGATAGGATACCAGCAGTTCTGAATGTTTCAACCAAATTTGTATTAGTCAAATACGTAATTTCATATCGTATAATACCTTTAAAAAAACTATCAGTTGAAAGGATAACAGTAGTTCTGAATGTTTCAACTGAATTTGTATTAGTTAAATACGCAATTTCATATGGTATCTTTATTTCAACAAAAAACATCAGTTGAAAGGTTAACAGTACTTCTGAATATTTCAACTCAATTTGTATTAGTTACATACGTACTTTCATACGGTATCACATTTCTGGCAAAATGCATCGCTTAAAATGTTCCAATTGAATTTTTATTATGTAGATACGTAATTTCATATGGTACTTTGATTTTGACAAAAAGGATCAGTTTAAAGGCAAACAGTAGTTTCAAATTTTCCAGCTGAATTTGTATTAGTTAAATATGTAATTTCATATGGTATTTGATTTTGACAAAAAGCATCAGTTAAAGGATAAAAGTTGTTCCGAATTTTTCAACTGGATTTGTATTAGTTAAATACCTAATTTCATATGTTATCTCAATTTTGACAAAAAGCGTCGTATGAAAACGAGTTACGAATGTTTCAACTGAATTTGTTCTGGTATGGTACGTAATATCATATTTGTATTCCAGTTTTGACAAAAGGCATCACTCAGAAGGAAAACAGTTGTTACGAATGTTTCAACTGAATTTTTACTAAGAAATCAATTTCATTTAGTATTTTAGTTTTGACAAAGGGCATCAGTCAAAAGGATAACAGTAGTTTTGAATGTTTCAACTAAATTTGTACTAGTTAAGTACGTAATTTCATTTAGTACTTCAGTTTTGACAAAGGGCATCAGTCAAAGAGGTAACAGTAGTTCTAGATATTTCAATTGAACTTCTTTTAGTTGAATACGTCATTTATATGGTATCTTAATTTTGACAGAGGGCATTAGTTGAAAGGATAACAGTAGTTGCAGATGTTTTGATTGAATTTGTAGTAGGTAAGTACGTTATTTCATTTAATATTTCAGTTTTAGCAAAAAGTATCACTTAAAACGATAACAGTAGTTATGAATGTTTCAGCTGAATTTGTACGAGTTAGGTAATTTCATTTAAGTATTTTAGTTCGGTAAATTCAAACGAATAAACATTTTACTGCTTATTTTGTACCCTAAATGTTCATCTCATTTTTGCATTAACACCTTAGGAATACGTTGTTTGAGGCTGAAATTAAGAAAAAAATGTACTAATATATTCACTTTATTTAATAAAGTACAATTAAGAAACATAATCTTCAAAAATGATACTTTTTAGAGAATTAGGGGCGACTTTAAAGTAAAAAATACCAAATTAACCATTACCATAAAATATTCTTATCTTCCAGTGACATACGACATGGAATTAAAAAAAACCATAAAACAATCGCCATAAAACTTTACAAAATGATCAAAATTCGTTTACTTTATTGAGTCATACATACGCGCTTGATAAGTGCATTTTTTAAAATCATCACATCAAGCAACATGCTCCTAAGATTTAAATGTGAACATGAAATTAAAAACATTCATTCCTTCAAATTTATAAAATAAATTTATGATAAAGACATGATTATACCTTATTATTTGAAAGGTTGTACATATCCAGGGTACGAAATAAACAATAAAAAGTTTATTCATTTGAATTTGCAAAACAAAAATGATTGATTAAATTACTTTAACAGTACAGATTCTGTTTAAAATATTCGTAACTAACGTTATTCTTCTGACCGATGATTTTTGTCCAAAAACGATTGTAACTTGCATAGATGTGAGTGAGGATATTGTTTCGTTCGTCTTCAAGCGAAGACTACGCGATGTATTTTCGCTCAAATAAATTATTAAAATATAGGAGTCCCATTTGAATCCAGTCTTGTGCCTCTTGTTCCTTCTATTGCTGCCACTGATATGCAACCGTGAAATGAAATACGTTATGGCAGAGAATATGGTGGAGAACTTTACAATCGAGAAGGTTGATTATTTCTAAAACTGTAAACAAAAAGTAAATAAATCAAACTCCTTGGTTATAAGATATATCAAATAAAATTTATGTTGTTCAAATATTGATTGCAATTTTGTGCTGCTTATTTACAGGATTACATTTTTTTTACAATAATTTCATATTGCCCATTATGACAGGTATTCAGCTGATTCGTTAAGTTTTTCATTTTGTTTATATCATTCCAACTAAGTTAGAAGAGGTATATGTATTTTGGCTTGTCCGTCTGTCCACTCACTATATCTAAATGATTTCAATGAATTTTAATAAAACTTTATGGATGGGCTTTGGAAGCGTTGACCAGATTCGGGGGATAATTTGTTTTCAATTGGAAGATATTTTTTTTAATTGTTCTGTTGCAAAAAAATACTACGTCGTAAAGAAAGAGTTGAGCATTTTTTTATATATTCTAAGTTTTCTCTCTTGTTTTTCTGAATCTTCATTACAGCACAAGGGAAGGCTCTTATAAAATGAAGTGTAAACCTTTGATTGTACATTTTAGGATTAGTGAAAGAGCTATCATTCCTTGTTGTATTTCCTTTTTTAGTAGTCAATATATTCTTTTCCAGTGACAAAATATGTACACACTTTTAATAGTGAATCAATACTTTTTCAATCAAACTCAGTAAAAAAAGCAATGAAAGATGTTTGGTGGGAATAGACTTAAAAAAATATGTATGTGCACGAGCGTTGTGACTGCTACAACCTAAAAGATAACTGGTTGATGCGTAAATGTGATCGTGTATCTTTAAAAAGAAAAATGCGTGAAACTTCATAAGAATTCATCTTATTGTGAGACATCTTTTTTTCCATTTGCAATGAGAAATATTTTAGATTTGTTCTGAACCGAAGGTTGGCTATAGTATAACTTCTGGTGACTTCAAATGATTTCCAAACTTAGCTGATATGGGAAATTGATTAATTTTGATTCTATGTCAAATATTAGGTCAATAGGCATTGTAAATTTAGCGTGGAAGAGGCATGGACAAACAAATATCACTATAGATTATATGTTGCATTAGGGGGGCGTCCCATATGATATTTTTTGGGTGTGCATGCCTCTAAATTTCGATTTTGCAGAATAAGCGAAGAAATTTTGGTGAAGATTCAGTTCGATGAACTTTTGTAAAAGAATTATGAAATTCTTCTCAATTATAACAAAGATGACACACATCGTAATTGTATAGTTGTTTTGTAGTCTGAGTCCATTTGAAATGAATCAAGTAAAAAGCTGAACGTAAATCATAGTAACGATCAATAAAATAAAATACATCTCATTAAATTTATCCCTCTATTTACAAGTATTTAATTACTTTACAAATTTAATCTGGGATTGAAAACTAAGAAAAAAATGTGAATATCATACAATTTTAGCAACTATTTAATTCCAACAAAATTTGGTTGTTTAATACTTAGACCAAATCAAATTAGTAATACGACGCTTTCAAAATCGAATACGAGGTATAAAATAGTAAAAATAGTCACTAGTGGTATAAATTTCATTACATTTTTGCTACTTTCTATGTCTATCTTTTTTTTTTTTCTTTAATTATGATATAAAACTTAAAGTTTGAGATTAATTACTTTTTCAAGTTTTTTGAAAGGAAAACTAATGTGAATATCATTTAATTGCAACTACTATTTAATTTTATATTGTTTTCTCAGTCTGAATCAAATTACATTTTCACTTCTATTTGTGTCTGTCCTTTTTGTGAATTTTGATAAAAAACTAAAAGTTTGAGATTAATATTTTTTTTCAGAAAAAATGTGGATATCAATAAATTACAATTACTTTTTAAATTCATCGTAATTTTATGTTGCTTTCTCAAACTAAATAAAATTTGTGATTAGACGTAATATAGACTCTAAGGTAAGAAGTAGTAAAAATAGTAAGAGAAATCACTAATGGTAGAAATAACATTATGATTTAACTATCATTTATTTCCATCTTTTTCTAAAATTCTGATTAAACCTAAAAATTCAGGATAGAAGTTTGAAGAAAAGAAATTTTCAACAAAAATATGTTAACAGCATAGAAGTTTAACAACTATTTATTTCCATTGTAATTTTTTTGTCTTATTTTCAGACGAATTCAAATCACTATTAAGACCCATATTATATCGAATCAAAGGTAAAAACTAGTAAAAATATTCGTAAAAATCACATTACATTTCGTCACTAAGTATTCCCATAGTCCTTTTTTAATGTTTATTTTGTTTCATTTTTAGACTAAATCAAATATTCGATGAGACACGTTCAATATGGAATTTATGGTAAAAAGTTGTGAAAATAATAGCACACATCACTAGTGGTAGAGATCACATTACATTTTCACGACTATTTACTTCCATCTCTCTCTCAAACTCAGATTGAAAACAAAAAGATTGAGATAAAGTTTTTGAAAAATAATTTTTGTTAAGAAAAGATGGAGTGAATATCATTAAATCACAACTACTATTTTATTCCATCGTGTTTTTACGTTGTTTTCTTAACCGAAATCAAAACTGGGATGGGGTCAAAAAATAAAAGAAATGGTAAGAAAAATCACTGCTAAATGGTAAAAAACATCACATCACATTTTTATTACTGTATATTTCTTTCTTTTTCTTTAGTCATTCTCTATCCCAGGTCAACGCTGCAATGAAACAAGTGAAAAGTTTAAATGAATTCAAAAAGTTATAATAAATAATCGACTAAAATGAAGCTTCTTTAATTTTCCCTTATCTCCACTTTCATTGTAATTGGCGAGTAATGGAATGTGCTTACTAATACGTTGGAATCAGAGACATGCAGCTTGCAAACATTGAGGGAGGCTGCTGATATTTTCGCGCTCAAATTAAAAAAAAAATGTGTGTAATTTGTAACCAATGAAAATCCAACTAAGCACACACCTGAACTAGGGGCCTACGTTCTGCGCTGACTGCTGCCTGTTACAATAATATCGGAGCTGTATAAAAAGGAAAGCTATCAGTCAGCCAGTTCATATGATTTTCACTACCAAGCATTCATCATGTCTGGAGACGAAGGAACAGGAGAGCAGTTTCAAAATGAACGTGGCAAGAGTCATCGAGAGATACTCAGAGATTATGTTCAGGGTTCCAACCTTTCACTGATTAAGGGAGAAGGTGATCCCAAATCACTTGCAGCGCTTAAATCTGATGAGGAACGACGTGAACGTTGCTCTAAGATTTTAGCCCGTAATGCAGCTAATGCAATGTACGTTTACAAGTCTTTAATTATTCGTGATGGCAAAAACATCGTCAAAGATCCGGTGTGTGCGTTGGACATAGTGCATGCCATCAAGACACAACGCTGATCTCTGTAAGATTTCAGCGATTAAATATAAAACATATTTCCTCATAACAGCCCTTTTCAGGGCCACCCACTTTCTCCGAAAACTTTTTCACATAGTTACAACATGTATAGTACACTCTTATTCAAAGAAGTCGCTCTATAGTTTTGAAATCTAAAAAAACCAAAACGTTTAAATCGTATATTTTGCTATGTACTCTTTTTAATGAGGCCATTACAGGTCAGATGTGTTTTTTAAAATATAATTTCCTTCTTCGATATAATAATATTTTTCTTCACTAATTTTAAACTGATAAACTACACAAAAGGTAAATGGATACATTATTTGGCAATATTCGAATATTTCCGAAGCAAAAGTACGCATGCATTTTTTGATTATTTACAATTCATTATTCAAGTGAAGAAAATCATTTTTTTGTCTATGTAAGTTGAAGATATCTCCTGTTGCTAATGATTAAATTCTACAATCTTACATACCCGATGATCAGTGAGTCAGTAGACGAATACATTGATCAATTAAAAAGTATTTTAATGTGAAATTTTGAAACAACGATTTGGTAAATATGTGTTACTTTACAATTCAGATGGCTTTCGCTACTTTGGGCTAAAACTTGGAAATATGATCGTTACTCTGGTATTAATTGATTTCTCTGACATCAGATTATATCGGTAAGGGCATAAATCATAACCATATCGTCGTTTTTTTAGCAAAATTCATTGTCGAGGTAAAATAATCAAAAGTCCTAAATGTGATTAAAAAATTAAAAAGTAAGTTGAAGGTAGATACTAGCACTTATCAGGGAAATTGAATTAATATCATTACATTTTCTGTAAAATTTACCTGCATCTTCAATTGTTTTTTCCTAAATTTCTACTGTGTCAAATCTGTGAAAAAAAATTCAAGATGAAGCGTGAGGAAAAGGTGAGTATTAATTATAAAGATAAAATACATTTGGCTGATATGTGTTACTTTACAATTCAGATGGCCAAGCTGCATTGAACTAAAACTGAAAAATATGATTCGGTACACTGGTATTAATTGATTTCTCTGACATTATTTTACATCAGAAACGGACGTAAATCATCATTGTGAAGTTGTTATCTAGCTAAGTATAGATGAATTCCTAAAAAAAAACACTAGTGACAGTAATTAACCAAATGAATATACGTCAATCAAAGTATTTGAGTGTGATTCAAAAAATTAAAGAATAAGATGAAGTTGAAAATTTAGTATTTAATTGTTTCGTTTTTTCTCCCGAGTCAAAACTGTGATAAAACTATAACCATAGTATACGTTGCTCAAAGACTCTTGCCCAAAATGCAAGATTTCAGAGGTCAAATTTTAAAATATTTTTTTCATAACGGCCCCTTTCAGGGCAAGCCACGTTCCACGAACATTTTCTCACACTATTCCAAAATATGTTATACAATGTTACTCTGGTATTACAGTCTCTCATTTTGAAATTAGAATGAAAGGAAATTTTTCAAATCCCATATTTTGCTACTTACATCTTTAGATAAATTATTACGGGTCAATTGTATCTTTCAAAATATTAATTCCATCTTGGATCTGATATTACTTTGTTTATCAATTTGAAACTGATAAACTCCTCAATAAGTAAACGGATATATTCATTTGGCATTATTTGAATCTTTCAAAACAAAAATTACATTTACTTTTTTTTATTATTTACAATTTAAAATTGAAGTGAATAAAATTAAATTTCTATATGTAAATAAGAAATGGCACCTGTTGTCATTTATTAAATTTATCATGCTTACATTCCACCTGACTTTTAAGTAAGTACATAAATACATCCATTTTTTAAAAAAGTATCTCACACAGTGAAATTTTTAAACATAAGTAAGCAAATGTCTGGTACTTTATATTTCAGATGATCCTCCCTACATCATACTAAAACTTGAAAATATTATCCGTTACTCTTGCATTAATTGGCTGTTTTTTGTTGTTGTTTTTTTTTTGGCGTTAAATTATATTTAAAAAAAAGAATGTAAATCATAATTGTGTTGTCATTGTTGAGATGGATTTACAAAAGATATAAATTAAGGTACGAGGTAGTGATGATTAACCAGATCAAATAAATTTAATCCAATTTATCATGTTTTTTTTTAAGCCCAAAATGTTATAAAGAAAAAAAAAAATTCTAAAATGAAGGCTACAAATGATCAAGAAAATGAAATGCACATCATTACATTTTGCTTACTTTTTTCCTGCATCTTCAATATTTAATTTTTTTTCTTCAATCGTTTGTCAAAACTGCAATAAAACCATAAATTTGAAGCTTGAGGTGAAAGGGAATATTATATGATACAATAAAATTAATTTAATTGAATTTTTCCTCTTTTTCACCCGCATACTGATTCTTTTATGATTTTTCATCCAGTCAGAATTGTGATTAAAAAAAAGCCTTCAAAACTAAGATAAGGTTGAGAAGTACTAATACATAAATGAATCAAATAATCTCATTAAACTTTGTTAACTATTGTTTTTATTTAGCCCAAGTCCAGAATGTGATAAAAAATCATAGAATATGATGAAGGTAAAATGTAGCAACGATTAAGAAATGAAACATATCTTATTGCATTTCATGTTTACCTGCATCTTCAGCTCTTATTGTTTTTTTCATCCTGTGTCAAAACCTCGAAGTTGGTGTTGAAAGTAAAACGGATTTCTAATTATAAAATAAAATACAATTTGTTGTTTTTTGCTTACTATCTACCGACATTGTAATTGTTTTATTCCATTTATTTTTTCATCGTCGGTAGGAATTGTGATTAAAAAAAAGGGGTTATGTTCAGGGTTCCATAATTCCCTTTATTAAGCATCTTGATTTTCTAGTCTTTTTTATTTATTTATTTTTTTCATCTCAAGAATAATTTGTGTTTCAAACTAATAAGTAAGATGAATGTAAAAATTAGTAACAATTGACAAAAAAAAGTGAATATCATTATATTTTAAGTATTATTTAATTCTACCATAATTCCAAAGTTAGAGTTATAAGACCACAAAACATTCAAAGGAAGTTAATGATCAATAATCAAAAATCTCATAACAAGTTCACTATGTTTTATTTCCATCCTTCTCTCCAGTTGTTTTTGAACCGAGTCAAAATAAGAACAACAAATTTTGAGTAAAAATGACGGTAAAAATTAGTAATGATTAATAGATCATGATGAATCTGATTCACTTTTTACTTCTTTTCATGATTAATGCATGTTCTGATAAGTGATATATCAAAAACCATTTTAGCAAATTCTGTCGGCAATTTACATGCATTCTTTTTTTGAAAATTCCTTTTCAAACCTTTTGAAAAAAAAAACTTGATATCATTTTCAATCTAAAAAATCATATTATTTGATAAAATATATGGATTTTATTAAATGTTGTGTACTTATTACCTGCGTGTTGATTTCTTAATTTGTTTTTTTTTCATCCCAATTTCTAATTTTGATAAAAACTTTAAAAATTCAGATGAACGTGAAATTATCAAGAATTGAACTTTGTCCTAGTTTTTGCATCCCAAATCAAATTAAATGTATAAAACCAGAAAATTTAAATGAATTGAAAAGTTAACAATAATTGATATATCATAGTCATCCCCAATAATTTTGTCTTTTGAAATCCTGTTGAGGATGTGCTCTGCTTACTTAACATGAACTAAACTCGAACTCTCGAAGGCAGTGGTTGTTGGAGTGTTCGATAAATCCTGTGGTTTATTGAACTTTTGAGATCAAACTTTGGCATCCGTAGAAAAAATTTTAAAATGCATAGAATACAACTCACTGATTTTTAATTTACATATAAATGCGTGATTTTGCCTTAAATTGATCCCCTTATCAAGTGACATTAATTTGTCCTGAAATACCTCAACATCATTAAATCGATTCCCACGCTAATTAAAGCTGCACTCACCATTGAATGTATCCTTATATATATATATATATATATATATATATATATATGTATACGTATATATATATGTATGTATACGTATATATATGTATATATATGTATATATATGTATATATATATATGTATATATATATATATATATATAAATATATATATATATATATATATATATATATATATATATATATATATATATATATATAAGTTGAACAGGGGTTATAACAGGCTAAGGTGAAGTTTTTCCTATGGGTCTAGGTGACTTTGAAGCTTCCATTATTGAATGTGTCTAAGATGTGGGTGTGAGGATATTAATGGTAGGAGTTGTGTGTATTAGTGTTCTGTGTGGTTCAGTTTAGTATTTTGATGGTGTGTAGTAGTGTTTTAGTAAGTTTTCTAAACTGCTTACTAGTGTTGGAATCAGGTTTTCTAACCCCCCTTCCATATTTAGTGGTAGGGGGCTTTCCTCATTTTTTGGTAGAGTGTGTGTGTGGGTTGATGTAGGGGTTACCTGCTGGTCAGGGTGTTTGCCTGGGTCTTCAGGATGCTTTCCAAGGGTCAATGTGATGGGTTGAGGGAGGATGCTACTCTTAGGGCTTTCCTTTTGCAGAGTATGAGGGGTAGTAGGTCTGAGGATCTTATGGTGTCTGGTGTTCTTGTTCCTATTATCTGTATGCTGGTTTTTGTAGTTGTGTTTGTTCATATAGCTGTGTCTGTTCACAATATTGGTGTCAGTAATATTGGTATTTGTGTAGGTGTTCCTGTTATGTTTGTTCATATGTGTGTGTCTGTTATAGGTGTTAGTATTGTTAGTGCCAGTGTAGGTGTTTTTGTTTTGTTTGTTCGTATGCGTGTGTCTATTTCTATCGTTGTTCGTGTGTGTATGGATGATGTTTTTGTCAGTATTGGTGATTCTTGTTGGGTAGCCTGTGTCTGTGTGTCTAGTGTTAAATCTGTGTTTGGTGGGGGAATTGGTTTTTTTTGGGTATGTAGGTGGTAGGTTGGGAGTGGGTAGCAGAACCCTGGTGGCTCTTTTGGTGGGTTGTATCTTAATTTCTCTCATATTCTGTGGATTTGCAGATCTGTGTGTGATGTTGTGTCTAAGTTTGTTGTATTTTTTAGTTTTGGTGAGGTTGAGTTGTTTTTTTCTTCCTTCTATGTTGATGTTGATCGCTTCCTGTATTTCATTATATTCATCTGTGTATGTGTGTTGTTGTAGTTTTTGTTCCAATTCGCTGATATCTGTTAGAGTGTCTTTGATGGTTTTTTGGCAGAATTGGATGGTGTCATCTAAAAGATCCATAGAAAGTGTGTGGATCTTGTTGTTCCATAGATTAAGGAAATCTGCATCCTGGTTCCCTATGGAGGGGTGTAGGGAGATCCTGAAATTCACGGGAGTGAGTTTATTGTCCTTACAGGACTTTAGGAAGTCTAGATGTGACTCAAAGCGGGTAATTTTTTCTCTTTTACGGTAGAGTCTCACCGACCATGTTGTGATGTATGGAAACATGTATGGACTATTGACATATAAGGATTAATAAACCTTACCACCAAAAACTTCACTCCCGAGTCTGTCTCACTCTCTAAAGTACACATTATATATATATATATATATATATATATATATATATATATATATATATATATATATATATATATATATCCATCGAATTTAGATGTTTTTTTATTGGATTTTAAATGTAAGCCTGCAATTGAATTCGGCAAAATATCCCAGTATATACCTGTTGAATCTAGATGTTCTTAGATTTTTTTTCTTTTTTACTGAATTTTAGAGAAGCACTTGCAAATGAATTTGGCAATACTGGCTTGCAGTAATCGGCTCCTCTCTTTACTCTGTTTTTTGTATCTTTCTTTCTGTGCTTATGTGTGTCATTTTACTTACTTGTGTTTTCTTTGAAAAAAAATGAAATATATTTTTTCTCTTTCTCTCTGCCTATTTATTGTCGATAAGAAAATAAGTTTTACCGGCTGTTTTTCTCTGCAGTGGGAAAAAATGCGGAAATAACAACAACAAACTGAAATTTGCAAAAAAATAGTTTTATTTATATAAACTGGCATCAATGTTGCGTCGAAGTATGTATATCCATAAGTATGTATACCCACCAACCAACACACACCGCACACGCACACAAACCCAAACGTACTCTTTTACATGCACGCACACAAACACGCACACAATCACACACATGCACAAGCAGACATAACATGTACAACAGCATACACCCACCCACCCACCCACAATTTTGCACACATACATACATACATACATACATACATACATACATACATACATACATACATACATACACATATATATATATATATATATATATATATATATATATATATATATATATATATATATATATATATATATATATATACACATATTGGTGGTCAATTATCAGAGATGATAGATTTCTGAGTCGTTGCTTCCATCGAGAGCACGTGTGAATGCAGGGGAAAATTGCTCAGTGGGATGATATGCCATCCCTTATGAAGGAGATGACTGGAAATGACGTCGTGTTGACCAAAAGTGACGCCCAACCTTCTGTAACAACCTCTAGAAGAGACGAAAATATACTAAGGGGAGAGAGTTACAACTTTTACTACATTTCTTTTGTGTATCAATTGTTATCTATTGGCAGGGTGTAAATGGATATATTTCTAGGGGGAGGGTAAACAAGAGAATATATTTCCAGGGGAGGAGGACACAAATTCGGTGAAGGTTTACTTTTTATTAATGATTGAGATATTATTAGGGGTGATCAATCAACAAGAGCAAGGACTAGGGAATTTTTTTTTTCTGAATAGCTCAAAGGAATCAAAACTTATACAAATTGAAAAAAGTAGAGTACCTATTTTTTTTTTTTTCGAAATTATTGTGATGAAATGGAAAACAAATTTCCAGTGAATACAACGTAGAACTTGACTTTTAAAATAAACGTTTTACTTTTTAATCGATAAATCAATCATGTTGACATGAATTTTTTGTCTTTAATTTTTTTTTTAAATTTTAGTAGTCATCTACTAAACTGTCATAATTTTGTTTGAAAAAAATTCAGTTTCATCATCACTACTGAAATGTGGTAAGACATCGTAACATGCAGCATAAAATATCAATGAAATATGGCTTTATCTAGAGTAAGTCAGGGTGTAATCAGTCATCGATAATTGATAAGGTGATTGACAAGTCATGTGAGGTTAATAATTGAAAACGACAGGGATGGAAGCAATGGAAGATAAGATTGATAAAATAGAGTCAGCAGTTTATTTTTAACGACCAAAAGTCACTCGAATGGCAATACTAAATTAGTTACGGCCGGCCATCCAACCAATTAAAAATATCAAAATATATGAAAATTTACACAAAGCAGTAATTATTTCAAATATCTCATGATTGCTTCGTTAAAATGACATAAATTTCAATCTTTGACGCAAACAGTCATTGAAACAATGAAACATTAAAAATTAATTTAACTAATATAAATAATCAGAAAACGTTGTTAATATATTATAATATTCCTTCTCTTTTTACGGAAAATAGCCGTAAATATGAGTTAGTAAATAAAGACCAAAACTTGCCAAGATGATCAATATTTTATTTTATTTTTCAGTTTTTGAAACTCGTTAATTATGCTTAGGTGAAGGTGCATTTTCAAAAAGGTGAACAGAATTTATTCAGCCTTTGATCTAACTTGTTATATCTGTAAAACTCAATATCTAACAGCAATTATAATTCCTTTTTAAACGTCAGATGAATCAAGAAGTGGGGGGTCATCACATTGAAAAAATATCATTTTCCGCAATTTCAAATGGAAATCTTTTAATAATATGCCATTCTTTATTACATGGAAAATTTGATCAAAATCCAATGAATGTTCGATTGTTTGTGAAAGTTTCAAATCTATGTCTTTTGCTCGTGACATTTCCAAATGCAAATCATAGTTGGAATCTTTTATTATTTACACTGCGACAGCTCTTTGCCACTTTTTGCTTTCAGAATCTCCGTTTCCACAATTTGTTCCTCTATTTTTCTTCTAATAAAGTACTACTTATCATAAACTTACTTCGAAGTTCTCGGTTAAATGACTCAAATGTATTAGATTCTTACGTTTGGAATGTTTTTTGAATTGTAAGATGAATAATGATAAGCAACAAATATTAAACATCTGACTTATTCCTAAATATCTGTTTGGAAAAAATTGATAGCCAAATCCTCTTCAGGAAGGTAAGTTTTCTTTTACCCTCGAAGAGAGCACAATGACTCCAAACGCCTTAAATTGGTCGAATAGACAAACTAAACCGTCAAGTACCTAGATGATTATCTATGATCCCCCAACAAGTTATATTTCTCAACAGTTCGTTTACCGTTGTTCTGTGTATTCTTTGAATATTTGTTTCAAGTTTCGTCCACACGAAGGTTTATACTGCACCTTCTGTCATTTTGGTTTTCAATCACACAATGATAATATAATAAATCAAAAAAATAGTTATTTCATTAAACTACTCTTTAAAAGTACCTCAATGATTATCTACTATGATCTTCAAACAAACAAAATTTCCGCCACATACCCGGATAAAAAGTCACGCCGTGTAAAAGTAAGAAATAATAATTGTTTATAAACCATTGCAATAATGCGACGAAAATGAGAATTTATCAACAATCATTATATGCAACTAAGTGGAGCCATTACTAAGCTTTAAATACATATTACTGGAAAAGAAAATTGAGAGCCAAATGCTTTCCAGAAAGGCAAGTTTTCTCAAGTTTGGCTACAATATGCTCCAAAATATTGCAAAATAGCAACAATATCTTTACCCTCACAAAACACGGAGCCCAGCCAGGAACATTGAAGAGATCACTATGACCCCGAGCATCTTATGTCGGTCGAATGGAAAAAAATTGTCAAGCCCTGACGCGTGTCTAATGAAAATCAGGGCGAAGAAATTCACTCCGGGGTGCCGTGAAATGACATTTGATATATCAGGTCACTCCTCCTCTTCCCTTCATAGCATCGTAGCACCTGATCAATGATAACTGGGTAAATTGAAACACTCTTTTTCAATTAAGCTACGCTTTGGAAAAATATCACTATCATATGGCAACTGGTGTTGCTGAGGGCACAAGTTCATCTTGCCCGGCTCATCAATTATCCCTATGATTATCCCAACGCTTTAAGAGACCCTTCCACAGAAAACTTTTCCTTTCACGACAATATTAGACCTGGTGTCGCTAAGGTTCATCTTGCCTAGCTCACCAAGTATACTTGGGCCGGTCTACGTTGCCAGTTTCTTCTCCCCTTCTTAAATTTGTATTTACTATCATGTATATCAGTGGCAGCACTAGGTCTGACTTGGCCCCTGCCCACAATTCGTCCAATTTTCAACTCTCATAAAAATGAATGTTTTATCGGTTATTTTTTGGCTTGAAACTTCTATTCTGGTTATTAATTTCTAAAATAGAACTAAATGCTATTACTCAAATTTGTTCTTTTGATTGTATTCTAGATAAAACAT
Organism: Thysanoteuthis rhombus; assembly: GCA_963457665.1. NCBI lineage: Eukaryota > Metazoa > Mollusca > Cephalopoda > Oegopsida > Thysanoteuthidae > Thysanoteuthis > Thysanoteuthis major. The sequence goes on from OY735207.1 coordinate 37,690, forward strand.
GTAAGAGTTTCAAGAATAAATATTTTTGTCAATTTTATTCAATTTTTTACCTTCATCTAAGAAACAACATCCGAGAAACAAAAATATCTCAGTGAAAGAGTACTTTAAAAGTACAAGGTTTTTATAAGATAAAACATTTTTTTATATTTCTAATCTCAATGTGATCCTCACACTCTATAGTAGGCCAACACCTTTTTGACAAAATGTCATCAGAATTCATTGATACCAGTCGGAGATAGTAATATAGATCGTAATTCTTCTTTCTCTAAAATTGTTCATGCCTTGTATATAAATTCACAAAAATATATATCGAATACAGAATTTTGTCGTACATAAATAGAACATATGATTTTAATTTTACAATAGATGAATTGTATTGTGAAATTAATCGTAAAATTAAGACCCAATTGAAATAACCTTGTTGCATCAGTTATAAGAAACAAGAATTCAACCACTAGTTTGATGCACTGATTCCAATGAGGTTTTGCCATATTCGATTTATTTTTTGAGTTAGCTCATAGTTTTGGAAAATGCTATTCTTGCAAATAGCCGATATTTGCTGGAAATGCAGTTTTATGACATAGCTTATAAATGCCAAAAATGTGATTTTGAATGTCAATCATACATATCGATTTGATAGTCGTTTCTGATGTAGTTTTGTGCACTGATTCCAATGATGTCATTGGTTTTGCTATATTCTATGTATTTGTCAAGATAGCTCATATTCACAGATTATAGCCAATATTGGCTTGGAATGCAGTTGTGCGACACAGCCTATACATGCCAAAAATGTGATTTTGGATGTCATTTTTACATATTAATTTTATGGTCGTTTCTTATGTAGTTTGAACTACTGATTCGATTGAAGTTATTGGTTTTGCTATATTCAATGTATTTTTTGAGTTAGCTCATATTTTCGGAAAATGCAATTCTTGCAAATATCCGATATTTGCTTCAAATGAACTTTTGCCACATACCAGAATGTGATTATGAATGTCATTTTTGCATATCGATTTTATGGTTGTTTCTGATGTAGTTTGATGCCCTGATTCCAATGATGTCCTTAGTTTTGCTATATTCGATGAATTTTTCGAGATAGCTCATAATCACAGAAATTGCCGATATTGGACAGAAATGCAGTTCTACGACATGGCCTATACATACCAAAAATGTGATTTCGGATGTCATTCTTACATATTGATTTTATGGGCGTTTTTGATGAAATTTGATGCATTGTTTCCGATGATGTCATTGGTTTTGCTATATTCAATGTATTTTTTTAGATTGGTCATATTTTTTGAAAATACAATTCTTGCAAATAGCCGATATTTCTTCAAATGCACTTCTACAACATAGCCTATACATGCCTTAAATGTGATTTTGAATGGTTTTTCTATATATCGATTTTATGGACATCCCTGGTGTAGTTTGATGCACTGATTCCAATGATATCATTGGTTTTCTTATATTCAATGTATTCTTCGATATAGCTCATATGCATGGAAAGAGCTGATATTTACCGGGATTGCAGGTCTACGAGATAGCCTACATATGCCAAAAATGTGATTTTGAATGTCATTTTTTTCATATTGATTTTATGATCGTTTCTGATGTAGTTTGATGAGATGATTCCAATGATATCATTGGTTTTCCTATATTCAATGTATTTTCCAAGATAGCTCATATTCACGGAAATGTTTTTGTCCATTTTCTCCAATTTCTTTACCTTCATCTAAGAAACTGCCCCCAAGAAACAAAAATCTCAGTGATAGTTAAAATGATACCTTTTTTTACATCTTTATCTGAATGTGATTTTCACGCTCTATAGTAGGCTAACCCCTTCCTGACAAAATGTCATTGGAATTATTTGATAACTTTCAGAGATAGTGGATGGCCAAAAGTGTGGGAATACATAAATGTGAGGGGGATACGAAAAGGTATCTCTCAATCAAAAAAATTCGAGAACTTTTGGATCTATATACGTTCGTATGTGTATAGACACATTATATATGATTTAGCTGTTGGCTGAATATCTTGAAGTGATGTAGTTACAATGAAATGTTGTATTAATTATTTGTACTTGTGTTGTAATAAAGATTTTAATTCTTCTTTCTTCAAAATTGTTTTGCGTAGTGTATAAGTTGACACATATATGTATTAGATGCATAATTTTATCGTACATAAATAGAACATACATTTTTGATTTTACAATAGATGAATTTTATTATAAAATGGATTCTAAAATTAAGGCCCTGTTCAAATAACCTGGCTGCATCAGTTACAGGAAACAAGAATTCAACCAGTGTTTTTGGAAATACAATATTTCATCAAAACATTTGGGATAAAAAGTCTTGGTGCTTTCTTTAAAGTTAGTAAAAAAAGGAAAATTCATCATAAATTGTTTTGTCACTTAAAGAATTTTTGCTATCTTGCTAAACTACATTGATGAATTCTCTTTTCTCTTTACATTTGATTTTACTTACGATCATATGTGTAAAGACACATTATGAACAAAGACAATGAAATTTAGTTTATGAATTGTATTGTACTGCTTCAATTACATTTTCGCTTACATTCAACAAACGATCGGAGGCATATTTCTTCCTTCATAAATCTTATATACAATATTTCAAATACTAAATCTTATAGTAAAAATTTTACAATAGATAATTCATGGAAAAAAAACAACGTTATAATATGGTCATGTAAAAATGACCATATCCCTGTAATTAGAGATGAAAAGTCAACTGGTGTTTTTTGAAATTTAATGGAACATTAAAGAGAGCTTATTGACTATTGTTTGGGATTAATTTGCTACACGGTAAGGTGATGATGAATGTGAGTGGTCCTGGGATAATTGGTGAGCCAGGCAAGATGAACTTGGGTGCACCTAAGCGACACCAAGGCAATTATCTCCTCGAAAAGGCGAAACTTTAAACAGATATTCACAGGAGCAGCGGTAAATGAACTATTGAGAGAGAATGGTCTAGAAATATTGGGGGGATCACAGATCTTAGTACTTGGCGGTTTATTTTGTTCATATGACTGATTTAAGGCGTTCTGGGTCATATACTCTCTTCTAAGGTCGCAGCTAGGCTCTCTGAATTTTTTAGGTCAGTGACCCTAATCGCCTCGAATCCACATGCCTCTTATCACACGATGGAATTGGTGTCGCTAAGGACACAAGTTCATCTTGCTGAGTTAACCAATTAATTATCTTATGGCTGTCCTTGAGTGCTTCTTTCCATTTATTCACTTCGATGATTATCTATGATCTCCTAATATATCCGCCACACTACCGGTCAAAAAAGTCTTTTTAAGGCGCCATGTCATGACTATTGAAATATCTGGTCATGCCTCCTCTTACCTTCATGGCGTCACAACACCTGATGGCGTTTCGTTTACCTATTCATATAGAGGCAGGGCCAGAGAGACAAAGAAGGGGAATTGGGGCCAACCCCACCCCCGTAACATGATTAGGGTGAAGTATACATCTGAATTAACGAATGCATTTATAGGACCTGTGACGTCGGAGGGTCCAAGCAGACACAGGCCCTCCCACGTTTTTAGCAAAACTAACATTCTCTTTCATGAAAAACTCCGTAATTAACTTTGTTCGTCTTTATGATCCAATTTGTAAAGCAGAGGAAGAAAAAGATATAGTTGTATTTTGAAAACATCATATCTTCTTTCTTTAATTAATCAAAAATACTGCATGAGTTCAGGAATCTGATTGCTAAGTTGTGCCTTATTTGAGCATTGTTCGAAAATTCACCATATATTCGCTCACTTACCCAGGTGCTGTAACATGTACAAAAGACAGTTTTAAAAGTATAAATAAGAAGTGACTCTTTGGGTGTTTAAAAAAATACATACATATTCAAGCAGTACCTGCACTGCTTTTGTCAATTTCTAACTTTCTCCTTTAAATTTCATTCCATTCAACAAAAAAACAACAAAAACACAGGAATAAATTTTCCAGAAGAGATATCTGTAGCATGGATAGTGAAACGAGAAGTTTACCCACGAAAATATAAAGGGTTCAGTTCGAAAAATACAAAATTTAAAAAAAAAACACAAAAACAATAAATTCAATTCAAAAGTCTATAAATTTTATTGACTTTGAAAACATCACAGACAGCTGAAGAAAAAATTAGTCACTTTTAATTTGAATAACTCATCAATAAGCCATTTGGGCAGAAAATTATCGCACGTTTTGAGTGGGACATCGATAGAGTTCGATGAGTCGTCGGTAGGGCAACATCCTGTAGAAGTAATGAAGAAAATTGAATAAATACCAATTCATGAATTAATAAAAGCTACAAATTCATGGCAGGCATTGTAATAAAACAGATTTACCATCTAAAGGACAAAAAAATTTGCTCAAGTATTGTACAAAAAGGTTGAATTATGTAATAGAAATACTGGGGAAATGTTCAAAAATCCGGATACTCTCTTCTGAGTATGGCGAGAGGGAGATGACCAAGAATATATTCGATGTTTTGCCTTTCCAGCTCTTTATGGTGTTCGATTATAGTAGCTATGTGCCGGCGGCAAAAAATATAAAGGGAGTTCTTGTACTGACTTTTCTTTCCTGAATGAAAGAGAAAAAGGAGGTTATTCAAACAGTTCCAAAATTCCTAATAAATCAAAAATTTCATATTGCAGAAAAGAAAAATGAGGAATATTTTGAGACTAAATATACGAAGTTCATATGCAAAAACTATAGACGAGAAATGAAAACAGAGTGATGGAAATTTGATATTCAATCCACCTAAAGACACACGAAAACCAAATCACCATGATCGTATCGCACAGGTGCATGAGAGAGAAGAACTGAAAATAAGGCATTTTACCGAATGAAAGACATTTTTCACTTTCTCAAGAGAATTTCAACATCGTTAAACAGTACATATGAATAATATGGACACAATTTCACCGCAAAATCGACATTTGTAAGTCTGGTAGAAATCAGCACATATTTTTTATAACTCACGGTAGTCAAGTTTAAGCGAAAGCAAGTTACGTTTTGTAATAATGGTGCACTTACTTTCAAAGAAGTCAAATGTTACTGTGTAGCCATTACATATGTTTGTCACTGAGCAAGCAATCACAATACTCTCGTATTTTTCAATTATTGTACATTTTTCAAACAAGGTGTAGACCACCTTTATCGATTCTCATAAACAGATTTACTTTCCACATCAGAAAAAATATGTATGTAAGACAAGATACTAACATGTCAATATACTTACAACTAGCACAGAGTAGACAAAAATTGGATGGAGAGTAATTTATGAATATGATTCAATTAAAGATTTGAATATTTTGAGACAGCTTTTGTTTATGTTCATTTGAACCGTTTGGGGTGGATTATGAACCGTTTGGGGTGGATTATTAACCGTTTGGGGAGGATTATTTGCCTTTGGCAAATATGGAATGAAGTCTTTTAAACATATTTTGTTTCGCAATGAAAAGCTTTTCCATCAGAGAAAAGTGGGAGGGGGTTGCTTTTATCATCGCGTGAATAAAGTTATGCTATCTTCCACTTGGATGCTAAAGAAAGGTGTCATGATTTATAGTAAATACGTAATCTTTTTATCATAAAGAAAATCATCTAGACGAGAATATTTGATATTGGAAGTAAGGTAGATTCTTTGGACATTTATTTCAAATTTATTTAAAATCATATCCAATAAGGCTCCCGAATTGTGGTTCTCGCTAAAAAGAGACAATTTTCACACAGCAGGAAAAGAAAGACCGAGAAAAAAAAATTAGCTACTTTAAGGTAGCAAGGAAGTAAACTTCCAAATATTTACCACGTTCATTTCATTGCCTTCTTTGCCTGAATAGTACGAAGAAAGATCGCAATGAATTAATTGTTCCTGATCAATTTCACTTACAAAAATGAGGACAAATTTTAAACGTCTTTTAATTGTACAGAATCTAAGTACTATACTACTTAGCAAGTGCATAGCAAAATCAATAAAAATTAAAGTTTGAAGTTTTAGTTGAAACAAATCTTGAAAGCTTTTCGACTGACACTTCTGAGAAGGCAAATTCGTCCAAAACTGTTCAGATGTACAAGTGTACAGTCTTTAATTGGTTGGAATGAATTTGAAAGTGTTGGACACAATATATGTATTTGTATTAGTTAAATACGTACTTTCATATAGTATCTTAATTTTGACAAAAACCATCAGTATAAAGGATAACAGTAATTCCGAATGTTCCAACTAAATTTGTATTAATCATATATGGAATTTCATATGGTATCTAAATTTTGACAGAAAACATCAGTTGAAAAGTTAACAGTGGCTCCAAATATTTCTGCTGAATTGGTATGAGTCAAACACGTAATGTTTTTGGTATTTTCACAAAATGCAACGGTTACAAGAGTAACAATATTCTGAGAGTTTCAACCGAATTTGTATTAGTTAAGTACGTGATTTCATATGGTATCTTCATCTTCATAAAGAGCCCTAGTTAAAAGGATGATGGTAGTTCTGAATGTTTAAACTGAATATGTATTAGTTAACTACGTAATTTCATATGGTAACTTAATTTTGACAAGAGGCAACACTTAAAAAGACAACTGTAGTTCAATTTGTTTCAACTGAATTTGTGTTTGTTGAATACGTAATCTCATGTGGAATTTTAATTTTGACGAAAAGCATCAGTTGAAAATTACCAGTAGTTCTGAATTATTCAGCTGAATTTCAATTTTATTAACATGTAATTTTGTATGGTATTTTAATTTTGAGACAAAATATCAGTTGAAAGGATGACTGTAGTTTTGAATGTTCCAACTGAATTTGTATTAGTTAAATACGTAATTTCATATGGTATCCTAATTTGACAAAAATCATCAGTAAAAATCATGTCAGTAGTCCCATTGGTTTCAATTGAATTTGTATTAGTTAGATTTGTAATTTCATATGGTATCTTAATTTTGAGAAAAAGCTTCAGTAAAAAGGATGTCAGCTGGTCTGAATGTTTCAACTGAATTTCCATTAGTTAAGTATGTAATTTCTTATGGTATCTTAATTTTGACAAAAAACAAACAAACATCGGTTCAAAGGATAACAGTAGTTTTGAATGTTTCAGCTGAATTTGTACACGTTAAATATATAATTCCATATGGTATCTTAATTTTCACCAAAAGAATCAGTCAAAAGAACAAAAGTAGTTCTGAGTATTTCAACTGAATTTGCATCAGTTAAAAATGTAATTTCAAATGATATCTTAATTTTGACAGATGGCATCAGTGAGAAAATGACAGCAGTTTTAAATGTTTCAACTGAATTTGTATCAGTTAAATACATAATCTCATTTAGTATCTGAATATTGAGAGGAAGCATCAATTTATGGATAACAGAAGTTCCAAATGTTTAATTGAATATATATTAGCTAAATATGTAATTTCATATGGTATCTTAATTTTGACAAAAAGCATCATTTGAAAGGATAACAGTATTTCCAAATGTTCCAACTGGATTCGTATCAGTTAACACAATATTCCATACTGTTTCATAATTTCGACAAAAGGCATTGTTTGAAAACTGAATTTATATCAGTTGAATGTGTAATTTCAAATGGTATATTAATTTTGATAAAGGGTATCAGTGAGAGGATGACAGCAGTTTTCAATGTTTCAACTGGATTCGTATCAGTTTAATACGTAATTTCATATGGTATCTCAATTTTGATTAAAAAACATCATTTAGAATGATAACAGTAGTTCTGAATGTGACAGCTGAATCGTTATGAGTCAAATACTTAATTTTTTTTGGTATCTTAATTTTGACGAAAGTGAAAGTTGAAAGGACAACAGTGGTTCCAAATGTTTCAACCAAGTTTGTATTAGTTGAATATGTAATTTATTATGTTATCTTGATTTTGAAAAAATTAGTCAATTGAAAAGAAAACAGTAGTTCCAAATGTTTCAACTGAATTAGTAAAAGTTAAATGTTCAATTTCATAAGGTTTATTAATTATTATTAGTTCAAATCAAAATTGGGATGGGGTCAAAAAATAAAAGAAATGGTAAGAAAAATCACTGCTAAATGGTAAAAAACATCACATCACATTTTTATTACTGTATATTTCTGTCTTTTTCTTTAGTCATTCTCTATCCCAGGTCAACGCTGCAATGAAACAAGTAAAAAGTTTAAATGAATTCAAAAAGTTGTAATAAATAATCGACTAAAAGGAAGCTTCTTTAATTTTCACTTATCTCCACTTTCATTGTAATTGGCGAGTAATGGAATGTGCTTACTGATACGTTGGAATCAGAGACTTGCGGCTTGCAAACATTGAGGGAGGCTGCTGATATTTTCGCGCTCAAATTTAAAAAAAAAAATGTGTGTAATTTGTAACCAATGAAAATTCAACTAAGCACACACCTGAACTAGGAGCCTACGTTCTGCGCTGACTGCTGCCTGTTACAATAATATCGGAGCTGTATAAAAAGGAAAGCTATCAGTCAGCCAGTTCATATGATTTTCACTACCAAGCATTCATCATGTCTGGAGACGAAGGAACAGGAGAGCAGTTTCAAAATGAACGTGGCAAGAGTCATCGAGAGATACTCAGAGATTATGTTCAGGGTTCCAACCTTTCACTGATCAAGGGAGAAGGTGATCCCAAATCACTTGCAGCGCTTAAATCTGATGAGGAACGACGTGAACGTTGCTCTAAGATTTTAGCCCGTAATGCAGCTAATGCAATGTACGTTTACAAGTCTTTAATTATTCGTGATGGCAAAAACATCGTCAAAGATCCGGTGTGTGCGTTGGACATAGTGCATGCCATCAAGACACAACGCTGATCTCTGTAAGATTTCAGCGATTAAATATAAAACATATTTCCTCATAACGGCCCTTTTCAGGGCCACCCACTTTCTCCGAAAACTTTTTCACATAGTTACAACATGTATAGTACACTCTTACTCAAAGAAGTCGCTCTAAAGTTTTGAAATCTAAAAAAACCAAAACGTTTAAATCGTATATTTTGCTATGTACTCTTTTTAATGAGGCCATTACAGGTCAGAAGTGTTTTTTAAAATATAATTTCCTTCTTCGATATAATAATATTTTTCTTCACTAATTTTAAGCTGATAAACTACACAAAAAGTAAATGGATACATTATTTGGCAATATTCGAATATTTCCGAGGCAAAAGTACGCATGCATTTTTTGATTATTTACAATTCATTATTCAAGTGAAGAAAATCATTTTTTTGTCTATGTAAGTTGAAGATATCTCCTGTTGCTAATGATTAAATTCTACAATCTTACATACCCGATGATCAGTAAGTCAGTAGACGAATACATTGATCAATTAAAAAGTATTTTAATGTGAAATTTTGAAACAACGATTTGGTAAATATGTGTTACTTTACAATTCAGATGGCTTTCGCTACTTTGGGCTAAAACTTGGAAATATGATCGTTACTCTGGTATTAATTGATTTCTCTGACATCAGATTATATCGGTAAGGGCATAAATCATAACCATATCGTCGTTTTTTTAGCAAAATTCATTGTCGAGGTAAAATAATCAAAAGTCCTAAATGTGATTAAAAATTAAAAAGTAAGTTGAAGGTAGATACTAGCACTTATCAGGGAAATTGAATTAATATCATTACATTTTCTGTAAAATTTACCTGCATCTTCAATTGTTTTTTCCTAAATTTCTACTGTGTCAAATCTGTGAAAAAAAATTCAAGATGAAGCGTGAGGAAAAGGTGAGTATTAATTATAAAGATAAAATACATTTGGCTGATATGTGTTACTTTACAATTCAGATGGCCAAGCTGCATTGAACTAAAACTGAAAAATATGATTCGGTACACTGGTATTAATTGATTTCTCTGACATTATTTTACATCAGAAACGGACGTAAATCATCATTGTGAAGTTGTTATCTAGCTAAGTATAGATGAATTCCTAAAGAAAAACACAAGTGGCAGTAATGAACCAAATGAATATACGTCAATCAAAGTATTTGAGTGTGATTCAAAAAATTAAAGAATAAGATGAAGTTGAAAATTTAGTATTTAATTGTTTCGTTTTTTCTCCCGAGTCAAAACTGTGATAAAACTTTAACCATCGCATACGTTGCTCTAGGACTCTTGCACGGAATGTAAGATTTCAGAGGTCAAATTTTAAAATATTTTTCATAACGGCCCCTTTCAGGGCAAGCCACGTTCCACGAACATTTTCTCACACTATTCCAAAATATGTTATACAATGTTACTCTGGTATTACAGTCTCTCATTTTGAAATTAGAATGAAAGGAAATTTTTCAAATCCCATATTTTGCTACGTACATTTTTAGATAAGTTATTACGGGTCAATTGTATCTTTCAAAATGTTAATTCCATCTTGGATCTGATATTACTTTGTTTATCAATTTGAAACTGATAAACTCCTCAATAAGTAAATGGATACATTCATTTGGCGTTATTTGAATCTTTCAAAACAAAAATTACATTTACTTTTTTTAATTATTTACAATTTAAAATTGAAGTGAATAAAATTATATTTCTATATGTAAATAAGAAATGACACCTGTTGTCATTTATTAAATTTATCATGCTTACATTCTCCCTGACTTTTAAGTAAGTAGATAAATACATCCATTTTTTTCAAAAGTATCTTACACAGTGAAATTTTTAAACATTAATTAAGCAAATGTCTGGTACTTTATAATTCAGATGATCTTCCCTACATCATACTAAAACTTGAAAATATTATCCGTTACTCTTGCATTAATTGGCTGTTTTTTGTTGTTGTTTTTTTTTTGGCGTTAAATTATATTTAAAAAAAAGAATGTAAATCATAATTGTGTTGTCATTGTTGAGATGGATTTACAAAAAATATAAATTAAGGTAAGAGGTAGTGATGATTAACCAGATCAAATAAATTTCATCCAATATATCATGTTTTTTTTTAAGCCCAAAATGTTATGAAGAAAAAAAAATTCTAAAATGAAGGCTACAAAGGATCAAGAAAATGAAATGCACATCATTACATTTTGCTTACTTTTTTCCTGCATCTTCAATATTTAATTTTTTTTTCTTCAATCTTTTGTCAAAACTGCAATAAAACCATAGATTTGAAGCTTGAGGTGAAAGGGAATATTATATGATACAATAAAATTAATTTAATTGAATTTTTCCTCTTTTTCACCCGCATACTGATTCTTTCATGATTTTTTCATCCAGTCAGAATTGTGATAAAAAAAAGCCTTCAAAACTAAGATAAGGTTGAGAAGTACTAATACATAAATGAATCAAATAATCACATTAAACTTTGTTAACTATTGTTTTTATTTAGCCCAAGTCCAGAATGTGATAAAAAATCATAGAATATGATGAAGGTAAAATGTAGCAACGATTAAGAAATGAAACATATCTTATTGCATTTCATGTTTACCTGCATGTTCAGCTCTTATTTGGTTTTTTTTCATCCTGTGTCAAAACCTCGAAGTTTGTGTTGAAAGTAAAACGGATTTCTAATTATAAAATAAAATACAATTTGTTGTTTTTTGCCTACTATTTACCGACATTGTAATTGTTTTATTTAATTTTTTTTTCATCGTCCGTAGAAATTGTAATTAAGAAAAAAGGGGTTATGTTCAGGGTTCCATAATTCCCTTTATTAAGCATCTTGATTTTCTAGTCGTTTTTATTTACTTATTTTTTTTCATCTCAAGAATAATTTGTGATTCAAACCAATAATTTAGATGAATGTAAAAATTAGTAACAATTGACAAAAAAAGTGAATATCATTATATTTTAAGTATTATTTAATTCTACCATAATTTCAAAGTTAGAGTTATAAGACCACAAAACATTCAAAGGAAGTTAATGATCAATACTCAAAAATATCATTACGAGTTCACTGTTTTATTTCCATCCTTCTCTCCAGTTGTTTTTGAACCGAGTCAAAATAAGATGAACAAATTTTGAGTAAAAATGACGGTAAAAATTAGTAATAATTAATAGATCATGATGAATCTGATTCACTTTTTACTTCTTTTCATGGTTAATGCATGGTCTGATAAGTGATATATCAAAAACCATTTTAGCAAATTCTGTCGGCAATTTACATCCATTCTATTTTGTTACATTCCTTTTCAAAGCTTTTGAAAAAAAAACTTCATATCATTTTTAATCTCAAATATCATACTATTTGATAAAATATATGAATTTTATTAAATGTTGTGTACTTATTACCTGCATGTTGATTTCTTAATTTGTTTTTTTTTTCATCATATTTCGTTTTTCTCCAAAGAAAACACAAGCAAGTAAAATGACACAAATAAGCAGAGAAAGAAAGATACAACAAACAGAGTAAAAAGAGTAGCCAATTACTCCAAGCCAGTTGTGCCAAATCCATTTGCTAGTTCATATCTAAAATTCAGTAAAAAAGGAAAAAAATCTGAAAACATCTAGATTCACCAGGTATATACAGGGATATTTTGCCAAATTCAATTGTAGGCTTACATTTAAAATCCAATAAAAAACATCTTAAAACATCTAAATTCAATGGAACTATATATATATATATATTTATATATATATATATATATATATATATATATATATATATATATATATATATATATATATATATATATATATATATATATTTTTTCTCTTTCTCTCTGCGTTTTTATTGTCGATAAGAGAATAAGTTTGACCGGCTGTTTTTCTCTGCAGTGGGAAAAAATGCAGAAATAACAACAAACTGAAATTTGCAAAAAAATAGTTTTATCTATATGAACTGGCATCAATGGTGCGTCGAAGTATGTATATCCATAAGTATGTATACCCACCAACCAACATACACTGCACACGCACACAAACCCAAACGTACTCTTTTACATGCACGCACACAAACACGCACACAATCACACACATGCACAAGCAGACATAACATGTACAACAGCATACACACGCCCATCCACAATTTTGCACACACACACACACACACACACACACACACATATATATATATATATATATATATATATATATATATATATATATATATATATATATATATATATACACATATTGGTGGTCAATTATCAGAGATGATAGATTTCTGAGTCGTTGCTTCCATCGAGAGCACGTGTGAATGCAGGGGAAAATTGCACAGTGGGATGATATGCCATCCATTATAAAGGAGATGACTGGAAATGACGTCGTGTTGACCAAAGGTGACGCCCAACCTTCTGTAACAACCTTTAGAAGAGACGAAAATATACCAAAGGGAAAGAGCTACTACTTTTATTACATTTCTTTTGTGTATCACTTGTTATATGTTGGCAGGATGTAAATGGATACATTTCTAGGGTGAGGGTAAACAAGAGGATATATTTCCAGGGGAGGAGGACACAAATTCGGTGAAGGTTTACTTTTTATTTATGATTGAGATATTATTAGGGGTGATCAATCAACAAGAGCAAGGATTGGGGAATTTTTTTTTCTAAATAGCTCAAAGGAATCAAAACTTATACATACTGAAAAAAGGTAGAGTACCTATTTTTTTTTTCGAAATAATTGTTGCGATGAAATGGAAAACAAATTTCCAGTGAATACAACGTAGAACTTGACTTTTAAAATAATCATTTTACTTTTTAATCGATAAATCAATCATGTTGACATAAATTTTTGTCTTTAATTTTTTTTCAAATTTTAGTAGTCATCTACTAAACTGTCATAATTTTGTTTGAAAAAAATTCAGTTTCATCATCACTACTGAAATGTGGTAAGACATCGTAACATGCAGCATAAAATATCAATGAAACATGGCTTTATCTAGAGTAAGTCTGGGTGTAATCAGTCATCGATAATTGATACGGTGATTGACAAGTCATGTGAGGTTAACAATTGAAAACGACAGGGATGGAAGCAATGGAAGATAAGATAGATAAAATAGAGTCAGCAGTTTATTTTTAACGACCAAAAGTCACTTGAATGGCAATACTAAATTAGTTACGGCCATCCATCCAACCAATCAAAAATATCAAAATATATGAAAATTTACACAAAGCAGTAATTATTTCAAATATCTCATGATTGCTTCGTTAAAATGACATAGATTTCAATCTTTGACGCAAACAGTCATTGAAACAATGAAACATTAAAAATTAATTTAACTAATATAAATAATCAGAAAGTGTTTTCAATATATTCTAATATTTCTTCTCTTTTTACGGAAAATAGCCGTAAATATGAGTTAGTAAATAAAGACCAAAACTTGCCAAGATGATCAATATTTTATTTTATTTTTCAGTTTTTGAAACTCGTTAATTATGCTTAGGTGAAGGTGCATTTTCAAAAAGGTGAACAGAATTTATTCAGCCTTTGATCTAACTTGTTATATCTGTAAAACTCAATATCTAATAGCAATTATAATTCCTTTTTAAACGTCAGATGAATCAAGAAGTGGGGGGTCATCACATTGAAAAAATATCATTTTCCGCAATTTCAAATGGAAATCTTTTAATAATATGTCATTATTTATTATATGAAAAATTTAATCAAAATCCAATGAATATTCGATTTTTTGTGAAAGTTTTAAATCTATGCCTTTTGTTCGTGACATTTTCAAGTGCAAATCATAGTTGGAATCTTTTATTATTTACACTGCGACAGTTTATTGTAACTTTTTAGTTTCGGGATCTCCGTTTCCACGATTATTTCCTCTATCTTTCTTCTAATAAAGCACTACTTATCATGAAAGTTCTGCGTTAAAGGACTCTCAAACATATTAGATTGTGATGTATGAAAAACTTTTTGAATTGTAAGATGAATGATGATAAGCAACAAAAATCAAGCATCTGACTTATTCATAAATATCTGTTTGGAAAAGTTGATAGCCAAATGCTCTCCTAAGAGGCAAGTTTTCTTTTACCCTCGAAGAGAGCACAATGACTCAAAACGCCTTAAATCGGTCGAATAGACAAACTAAACAGTCAAGTACCAAGATTATTATCTATGATCCACCAACAAGCGATAATTCTCAACAGTTCGTTTACCGTTGTTCCGTGTATTCTTTGAGTATTTGTTTCAAATATCATCCACACGAAGATCTATACGACACCTTCTGTCATTTTGTTTTCAATCACACAGCAATTATGTTGTAAATCAAAAAAATAGTTATTTCATTAAAGTACTCTTTAGAAGTACCTTAATAATTATCTACTAGGATCCTCGAACAAACAATATTTCCGCCACACACCCGGAGAAGAAAAGTCACACTGTGTAAAAATAAGAAATGATAATTGTATATAAACAATTGCAATAATGCAACAAAAATGAGAACTTATTGACTATCATTATATGCAACTAAGAGAAGCAATTACTAAACCTCAAATACATTTTGCCGAAAAGAAAGTTGATGGCCAAATGCTTTTCAGAAAGGCAAGTTTTCCCAAGTTTGGCAACAATATGCAACCAAAATAGCAACTATGTCTTTACCCTCACGAAACACAGAGACCTTAGAGAACACAATGACCTCAACAATCTCAAGTCAGTTGAATAGATAAGGGAATGTCATGCTCATGACGCTGTGTAATGTCTATTTGAACTATCAGTGGCCTCTTCCTCTTAACTTCATACCTCTGCTCAACCTGATAACATCTTGCTTACTTATTTTGGCCATTGTTGGGACCCATACAAACAATTTATCTTTTAGATATATTTCAATCATTACGAGCTTTTAAGATGTATATAAATATCAACTTTGCTTTTAACCCTCTTCCCTCGCATGAACTGGTAATTATAGGGTTAGACTTTAGAAGAGAACACTATGACCCCAACCCTCTTAAGTCGGTCGAATGGAAAAGAGATTGTCACTACCCGACGCTGTGTCATGTCTATTTGAATATCAGGGGAAAGAAATTCACTCCTGGGTGCCGTGACACAACATTTGAAATATCAAGTCACGCTTCCTCTTCCCTTCATAGCATCACATCACCTGATCAATGATAACTGGGTAAAAAAATATATATATATATTTTAATTAGGCTATGCATTGGGAAAATATCACTATCATATGACAACTGGTGTTCTAGAGGGCACAAGTTCATCTTTCCCGGATCATCAATTATCCTTTTGATTTGTTTTGATTTAGCTACGCTTTAAAAGACTCTTTCACGGAAAATGTTCCTCTCATCACAACGATATTAGCCTTGATGTCGCTAAGGGCACTCAAGTTCATCTTGCCTGGCTCACCAAGTATCCTAGGGCCTGCCTATGGCGCCAGTTTCTTCTCCTCTTCTTAAATTTGTATTTACTCTCATGTATGTCAGTGGCGGCACTAGGTCTGACTTGGCCCCAGCCTATAATTCGTCCAATTTTCACCCCTCATAAAAATGAATGTTTTAACGTTTATTTTTTGGCTTTAATCTTTTATACTGGTATTGAATTCTAAAAAAAAAATTAATGTTGTAACACTCAAATTTTTTCTTTTGATTGTATTCTAGACGAACCATAAGAGTTTCAAGGATGAATATAGAAGTCTATCGAGTACAACCTTGTCAATTTTCTTCAATTTTTTTACCTTCATCTAAGAATCAAATACATGTATCAAATACTGAATTTTGTCCTACATAGATAGAACATATGATTTCAATTTTACAATAGATGAATTGTATTTTAAAATGAATTGTAAAATTGAAGCCATGTTGAAATAACCTTGATGCATCAGTTACATGAAACAAGAATTCAACCAGTGTTTTTAGAAATACAATATTTCATCAAAACATTTGGGATAAAAAGTCTTGGTGCTTTCTTTAAAGTTAGTAAAAAAAGGAAAATTCATCATAAATTGTTTTGTCACTTGAAGAATTTTTGCCAACTTGCTAAACCGCATTGATGAATTCTCTTTTCTCTCAACATTTGATTCTACTTACGATCATATGTGTAAAGACATATTATGAACCAAGACAATGAAATTTAGTTAATGAATTGTATTGTTACTGCTTCAATTACATTTTTGCTTACATTTAACAAACGATTGGAGGCATATTTCTTCCTCCATAAATCTTATATATGATATTTCAAATACTAAATCTTATTGTACAAATTTTACAATAGATAATTCATGGGAAAAAACACAACGTTATAATATGGTCGTGTAAAAATGACCATATCCCTGTAATTAGAGATGAAAAGTCAACTGGTGTTTTATGAAATTTAATGGAATATTAAAGAGAGCTTATTGACTATTGTTTGGGATTAATTTGCTACACGGTAAGGTGATGACGAATGTAAGTGATCTTTCACATCTGCAGTCAAAAGAGAATCAGGGAAAATCAAACGGATCCACTTTATTTACAATAATAAATCATATAATTAATTGACCACCCCTGATGATAACACGATCGGGAATTTTACAATCAAAGTAGCAACCGTGACTCTAGCCTCGAAAAACACTGCCGAAACCCTAGAGGAGAGCTCAATCACCCCGAAAACCTTTTGGGTTTAATTCGTCTAAGCCGGTCGGGGTCACTGTGTTCTCTGTTCTTGCCGCCACTGATATACATGAATGTACATAGCATTTTTCGTACAATGCCCCAGGGAAGGGAACTAGCGCTTAGGGCCGGTCCTAGGATAATTGGTGAGCCAAGCAAGATGAACTTGGGTGCACCTAAGCGACACCAAGACAATTATCCACGCGTTGGTCAGTGACCCTAACCGCCTCGAATCCACATGCTCCTATCACACGTTGGAACTGGTGTCGCTAAGGACACAAGTTCATCTTGCTGAGTTAACCAATTATCTTATGGCTGTCCTTGAGTGCTTCTTTCCATTTATTCACTTCGATGATTATCTATGATCTCCTAATATATCCGCCACACTACCAGTCAAAAAAGTCTTTTTAAGGCGCCGTGTCATGACTATTGAAATATCTGGTCATGCCTCCTCTTACCTTCATGGCGTCACAACACCTGATGGCGTTTCGTTTACCTATTCATATAGAGACAGGGCCAGAGAGACAAAGAAGGGGAATTGGGGCCAACCCCACCCCCGTAACATGATTAGGGTGAAGTATATATCTGAATTAACGAATGCATTTATAGGACCTGTGACGTCGGAGGGTCCAAGCAGACACAGGCCCTCCCACGTTTTTAGCAAAACTAACATTCTCTTTCATGAAAAACTGATCAATAAGCTAAACAGGAAGGTTACCGAGAATCGTGATATTTTATCCAAGATAATTGACTACATTACATTTTGTGGAAACTTTATGATTTATAGACGTAAACACTACGAAAAGGAGGATTCAGGAAATCCAGGTGTATTTAGAGGGTTGATAAAGTTTGAATCGAAATGAGACCCAGATTTCAAAGAACTATCTAGAAACCAGTCTTTAAAAAGCTATTTCAGATTATTCAGAATGAAGTACACGACATCCTGGTCTATTCACAGCCGCCATGGCTGGTGTGCCAGGCAAAAAATAAAAGCATTTTACAGTAATGCATACTCAATTTGCTGTTATTTGCACTGAACAGAGGCTGATGAGAAATACAGCAAGTATTATGCAAGACTCAATATTTTTCTAACATTTTGGCTCAACCAACATTTTCCTCCGGATTGCCACAATCTGTATCCATTTTCAGTAGGTATATGAAGGTCAGCATTCCGCTACAAGGTGAAGCTAACATACGGACTGAACAATGTCGATTAAAATTTCAAACTTGCTGAAATCCAGATGAAACCATTTCAACAGCAACAGGAATTGGGTACTACCTCAATAATGATCAATTCATCTTCTGCTAGAAGCTTTCCCACCAGATTATGCCTCAAATTCAAGTAATTTACAATCAAATCCATTCTCGAGAAATTGATGTATTCAAAGTACATAAATATGTAAGAGCTTTCAAATGTGCTTTCTTGGAAATAAGAAACTAAAGTTACTGAGAGAATCCCTGAAAGACTATAATGACTGAAGCAAGCGATGTGAGTGCGTATGTGTTGATGTAGTAGAAATAGAGCGATATTATTTCAAACAATTCGTGGCCGCCAAGTTATCCAACGAGAACATCCTTGGAGGTTGAAAATCATAGAAACATATTTTGATTCAGAATGTGCATTGTAGCCGGATTTTAAAACCATGTAGAAAACCAGCACCGTCTTGAAAAAAGGCTATTTCTAAACTACTCAGATAGTGATGCTCGATATATTTGGTAATTGTTCAGCAATATGCACCAAATGAATAAATGGGCACTTTTTGAAATTCTTTATTCCAGAATTAAAAAAACTGCAGGTACCGTATCAAAATGTATTTCATGACAGTTGATCTTTCGAGGAAAGAGATAAAGATAAATAGCTCCAACGTTTGAAGATGCAAATGTCATGAAAGTAGGAGGGCGTTTTGATAAAAATAAAAATGAATTGACTATTTGGGTGTTTAAAAAAATACATGCATATTCAAGCAGTACCTTCACTGCTTTTGTCAATTTCTAACTTTCTCCTTTCAATTTAATTCCATGCAAAAAACAAAAAACAAAAAAACACAAACAAATACTCGAGAAGAGATATCTGTAGCATAGATAGAGAAATGAGAAGTTTAGCCACGAAGATATAAAGGGTTCAGTTCTAAATTCAAACATTACTGAATATAACAGGCTGAAGAAGGCTGCGGAACATAACATTCAAATCATTAAATAAAAATTAAAAAAACACAAAACAATGAATTCAATTCAGAATAAGTATTTCAGTAAGTTTAGCCAAACATTCGAATATTAAAAGTGAATTTAATGATAGAATCATAATCAAGTCTAAAAGGGATACAATGGACTATAGAGACTATTTTGTTTAATTTTAAAATTAAAATTGCATCCATTATAATATGAAATAATTACCTAATATACACTGAACAGTTGATATCAATAAAATGAAACGGTCATTTTTACTCATTGGGACAGTAAGATGAGGACACTGGTTCAACTATATCAATATATCATCAGATATGAAGTGCAATTGTTTCAGTTAATCAACATTCAGAAAGATTTGTTTGAAACTTTCAGCCTCAAAACATAAAATCCCTAACCAATGAGTATTACGTCATTGCTGAGTACAGGCTACTATACTCGCCCCCTCAAGTTATAACAATGGAGCTCATTTTCTGTAGATGCTCCAAGAGCTGAGCCATGTGCCAACACTAGCTCGGCACAAGATGTTTATGAAACCACCGTCGATCTAGCATTTACTGAATAAAACAATAAAATAGAGAAAAAATACATGCCTCTCCAGCTGACTCCTCCGAGTCACTTTCTAGTTAATCTATGCATCCCAAACACAGTAAGTTTTTCACCTAGAATTATATAGTAAGAAGTTTTTATTTAATTGTATCCAGTAATTTCAATAATCTGAATTGATTGGAGTTATTGATTTATGTCAACATATCGCAAATACCAATTAAGGTTTATTTTTATTGAAACCGAATAAGGTAGTTGAAAACCATAAAAACATCACCGATTTAATCATACTTTACTATATTAATATAGTGAAGTAAGTCATGGAGAAAGTCTATGCAAAAATTATCTCTAAACAATTTTTAGTTTACATCTGTGCAAGCATTCAGTGGGAATGTACTTTGGTGGAGGAAGAAAAAAGATTCCTCTGCAATCTGACGATTAGAAATTAGAAAAAAAGAATCAGTCAAATTCAATCGTTACTTTGAAATCTATCAGAATTTCATATTTTCAACGTCTATTTCTTATCAGCATATAAGAATATAAGAGAGAAGAACTGAAAATAAGGCGTTTTACCGAATGGAAGTCGTTTTTCTCTTTGCCCAGATAATTTCAACATCGTTAAAAAGTATGTTTGAATAATGTGAATACAATTTCACCGCAAAATTGACATTCAAGAAATTACTATGTCTGGTAATAATCAGCATAAAATTTCATCACTCACGTATATAGTAGTCAAGTTTAAGCGAATTCAAGTTACATTTTGTAATAATTCATCTAGACAGGAATTCATCTCGAGAGGAATATTTGATGTGGGAAGTAAGGTAGATTCTTTGGACATTTGTTTCAAATTTATTTAAAATCATATCAAATAAGGCTCCCGAATTGTGGTTCTCGCTAAAAAGAGACAATTTTCACACAGCAGGAAAAGAAAGACCGAGAAAAAAAAAAAAAAGAAAAAAATATAGCTACATTAAGCTAGAAAATATTAAAATATTACAAAATCTTGATACTTTCTTACTTAGCAAGTGCATAGCAAAATCAGTAAAAAGTTAAAGTTTTAAGTTTTAATTGTTGGAAGAAATCTTGAAAGCTTTTCAATTGACACTTCTGAGAAGGCAAATTCGTCCAAAACTGTTCAGATGTACAAGTGTTCAGTCTTTAAATGTTTGAATTTGTATTAGTTTAATACGTAATTTCATATTGTGACTTAGTCTTGATAAACACCATCAGTTTGAAGGATTACAGTAGTTCCAAATGTTTTAACTGAATTTGTATTTGTTGAATACATTATTTTCCTACGGTAATTTAATTTTGACAAACACCATCATTCGAAAGGATAATAGTAGTTCCAAATGTTTCAACTGAATTTGTATTAGTTCAATACATAACTTCATATGGTATCCTAATTTTGACAAAAAGCTTCACTTGAAAGGATAATACTAGTTCCAAATAATTCAGCTAAATTGGTATGAGTCAAAAACCTTTTTTTTGTATCTTAATTTTCACAAAAAAGTGTCAGTTAACAGGATAACAGTAGTTACAAATGTCCAAGTTGAAAAGGTTTGAATGTTTTAGGGTAAGAGTAGTTCTAAAGCATTGAACTAAATCTGTTTTAGTTGGATACGTAATTTCAAATGTTATCATAGATTTGACAGGAAAAAATCAGTTAAAAGGAAAATAGTTGTTCCAAATGTTTACACTGAATCCGTATTAGTTAAATATTTAATTCCATATGGTTTCTTTATTTTGAATAAAAGTATCACTTGATCGGATAACAGTAGATCTGATTGTTCCAACTGAATCCGTATTAGTTAAATATTTAATTCCATATGGTTTCTTTATTTTGAATAAAAGTATCACTTGATCGGATAACAGTAGATCTGATTGTTCCAACTGAATCCGTATTAGTTAAATATTTAATTTCATATGGTTTCTTTATTTTGAATAAAAGCATCAGTTGATCGGATAACAGTTGATCTGAATGTTCCAACTGAATTTGTATCAATCAAATATGTAATCTCATATGGTATCTTACTTTTGCAAAAAGCATCTGTTAAAAGGACACCAGTAGTTCCAAATGTTTTAACTGAATTTTTATCATTTAAATACATAATTTCATATGGTATCTTCATTTTCATAAAGTGCCCTAGTTAAAAGGATAACAGTAGTTCCAAATGTTTTAATTGAATTTTTATCATTTAAATACATAATTTCATATGGTATCTTCATTTTCATAAAGTGCCCTAGTTAAAAGGATAACAGTAGTTCCAAATGTTTTAATTGAATTTTTATCATTTAAATACATAATTTCATATGGTATCTTCATTTTCATAAAGTGCCCTAGTTAAAAGGATAACAGTAGTTCCAAATGTTTTAATTGAATTTTTATCATTTAAATACATAATTTCATATGGTATCTTCATTTTCATAAAGTGCCCTAGTTAAAAGGATAACAGTAGTTCCAAATGTTTTAATTGAATTTTTATCATTTAAATACATAATTTCATATGGTATCTTCATTTTCATAAAGCGCCCTAGTTGAAAGGATACCAGTAGTTCCAAATGTTTTAATTGAATTTTTATCATTTAAATACATAATTTCATATGGTATCTTCATTTTCATAAAGCGCCCTAGTTAAAAGGACACCAGTAGTTCCAAATGTTTTAACTGAATTTTTATCATTTAAATACATAATTTCATATGGTATCTTCATTTTCATAAAGCGCCCTAGTTAAAAGGCATCAGCTGAAAGGATAGCAATAGTTCCGGATGTTTCGGCTAAATCGTTTTGAGTCAAATACATGAGGTTGAAAGGATAACTGTAGTTCCAAATGTTTCAGCTGAATTGGTATTTGTTAGATACGTAAATTCATATGGTATCGTAATTTTGAAAATTGCGTCAATTGAAAGAATGACAGTAGTTCCAAATGATTCCAACTGAATAAGTCAAAGTTGAATACTTGACCAAAAGTATCTGTTGACAAGGTAACAATAGTTCCAAATGTTCCAACTGAATTTGAATCGGTTAAATATGTAGTCCAATATGGTATTATTTATTTTCACAAATAGCATTAGTTGAAAGGATAACAATAGTTACGAATGTTTGAACTGAATTGATATTAGTTGAATACATAATTTCATATGGTATCTGAATTTGACAAAGAGAATTAGTTAAAAAGATAACGGTTCTTTTGAATGTCTCAGCTTAATTTGTTCTAGTCGGGTACGTAATTTCATATGGTATCTTAATTCTTGGAAAATGTGTTAGTTGATAGGCTTGCAGTAGTTCTGAATGTTTCAACCAAATTTGTATTAGTTAAATACGTAATTTATTATCATATATTACTTTTTAAAAAATCTGTCAGTTGAAAGGATGGCAGTAGTTTTGAATGTTTAAACTGAATTTATATTAATTAAATACGTAATTTTATATGGTATCGACAAAAAGGTATCAGTTGAGAGGATAATAGTTGTTCCGAATTTTTCAACTTAATTTGTATTAGTTAAATACGTTATATCATATGGTATATATTAATAAGTCATCTAATAATTTTTCATAATTCTTTTTGAAAAAATTCAGTTTCATCATCACTCCACTGAAATGTCGTAAAACATCGTAACACGCTGCATAAAAAATCAATGAAATCTTGCTTGGTGGAATCAGTCATTAATAAAATGATAGACATTTCGAGTGATGTTAACGATTGCAAACAACGCGTATGGAGGGTTTGAAGTGATAAAATACAAGATAAAATGTAATCGAGAGTTTCTTTCAAACCACCGGAAAACAATTTACCAAATTAGTTAGGGACAAATTAGAAATAACAAAAACAAAAAATATATGAAAAATTTACTTGAAGCAGTCATTTTTTTAAAGATATTTTTGATAATACTAAGCAGATAGTAATTAGGAGAATGAAATATTGAAAAGTTTCATTTATCGAAATAATTGAAAAAAAATTTTTTCTATAGAAAATAGTCGTAAATATGAGTGAGCAAACAGAGGTAAAAACTTGCCCAGAAGAATATTTTACTTTCATTTTCAGTTTTTTTTTCAGTTTTTTAATTTCATAAATTGAAAGGCATCAGACAAAAAGATAAGAACAGTTTGGAATGTTTCGACTGAATTTGTACTAGTTAAGTGCATAATTTAATTTTCTAATTCAGTTTTGATAAAAGGCATCAGTCATGCTAAGACACTAGTTACGAACGTTTAAACTGAATTTGTTCTGAACGTAATTTCATTTTGTATTCCAGTTTTGACAAAAGGCATCACTCAGAAGGAAAACAGTTGTTACGAATGTTTCAACTGAATTTGTACTAGTTGAGAAATTAATTTCATTTAGTATTTAGTTCTGACAAAAGGCATCAGTCAAAAGGATAACAGTAGTTTTGAATGTTTCAACTAAATTCGTACTAGTTAATTACGTAATTTCATTTAGTACTCCAGTTTTGACAAAGGGCATCAGTCAAAGAGGTAATAGTAGTTCTAGATATTTCAATTGAACTTGTTTTAGTTGAATATGTTATTTTATATGGTATCTTAATTTTGACAAAAGGCATCAGTTGAAAGGATAACAGTAGTTACAGATGTCTCAACTGAACTTGTAGTAGATAAGTACGTTATTTCATTTAGTATTTCAGTTTTAGCAAAAAGCATCACTCAAAACGATAACAGTAGTTACGAATGTTTCAGCTGAATTTGCTGTAGTTAAGTACGTAATTTCATTTTAGTATTTTAGTTTTGTAAATTCAAATGGATAAACATTTTACTGCTTATTTTGTACCCTAGATGTTCATCTCATTTTTGCATTAACATCTTAGGAACACGTTGTTTGATGCTGAAATTAAGAAAAAAAAATGTACTTAGATATTTATTTTATTCAAAAAAGTACAATTATGCAACATAATCTTCAGAAATCATAATTTTTAGAGAATTAGGGGCGACTTTAAAGTAAAAAATACCAAATTAACCATTACCATCGAATATTTAATCTCCCAGCGACATACGACATGGAATTAAAAAAAAAACAAAACATATAACACTCTCCAACTAAACTTGACAAAATTATCAAAACTCGTTTACTTTATTGAGTCATACATAAGCGCTTAAAAAATGCATTTTTTCAGATCATAACATCAAGCAACGTGTTCCTAAGACTTAAATGTGAAAATGAAATCAAAAAAATTCATTCCTTCATATTTATAAAATAAGTTTCTGATAAAGACATGATTATACCTTTTTATTTAAAAGGTTGTACATATCCAGGGTACGGAAAAAACAATAGAAAGTTTATTCATTTGAATTCGCAAAACAAAAATGATCATTTAAATTACTTGAACAATACAAATTCTGTTAAAATATTCGTAACTAAGTTATCCTTTTGACCGATGATTTTTGTCCAAATACGATTGTAACTTGCAGTAATATAGTTTCGCCGAAAATGGTTTCAATCTAACTGGTCTGCCTTCCGTTTTTATTAATATGATAACGGATAAAGATGCTGCCAACGAAGCTAGAAGGAATAGATGTTTTCACCTGTTTTTCCCTGTTTGTTTACAAAACATTTCCAAAATTCCAGATTAAATTTTGAGCAATGGGCTGCGAGAGAAGTTCTTAAATTTTAGGCGGATCCAGCAATGCTTTTCTCCTCCACATCATAGCTATATATCAATGCAACACAATATCTCCCACAGTTCTCGAGGAATTTCAAATTTTCTCGTCTTCAGAAAGGATATAAAGCAAGCATTTTAAACTTTGGACTGTTATCTGAGACTGTCTAATATGTCGGACCGAACGCTGTGGCATAGATAAACTTGTTTCGAATCCTGGTTACAGCAAGACATTTTTTCATTTCTATTTGAATATTATACTCGGCCACCGGAGTTGGGAGCGGTGAATGTATTCACCCATGTCTTTTTTCCATCCCTTTCCCCACACGATACTCCCAAAAGTTCTCAATACATTTCGATGAAATTTCGTAGAAGGGTGGGTAATGTGATAGGAAAGAAGGGATTGACTCTTGCTGTGGATCAGAGTTTTTTTCCTTCGATGCATCGTAGCTATATGTCCCCTCTTTACGACATCTCCAACATTTCAACATTTCAATGAAATTTTGCGGAAGGGTGGGTAGTGTGATACAAAAGAAGGGATTGAGTTTTGTTGTGGATCAGGGCTTTTTTCTTTCAGTGCATCGTAGCTATATGCCCCCTCTTCATGACATCACCAGGATGTCGGTGAATTTCAATGAAATTTTGTAGAACGTTTGGTATAGTAATACGAACGACGGGATTGAGTATTGCTGTGGATCAGGGTTTTTTCCTCCGATCCATCGTAGCTAAATGTCCCTTCTGCACAACATCACCAACATGTCTGCGAATTTCAATGGAAATTTGAAAACCTGAACAATGGGCATCAGAGAAAGTAATCAATTTATCGATGGATCCAGGAATTTTGTGCTCCAGATCGTAGTTATATATCCACATCACACAATACCCCAAACAGTTCTTGATGAATTTGAAAAAAAAGGCAAAAAGGGGGCACAGTCGTTTATAAAAAAACAAAAAAAACCTATTCAAATTCAGGAAATCTTTTTCGATTGAGAAATACATTTTCATTTTCAGTTTTGGGGAAATCTTATGCAGTCCTTCACGTTTTCCCCCACACTATCTCCAACAGTTATCAATGATTTTCTTGTCAGGGAAAGGGTGGTTGGCCGACAACTGAGCGAGAGACAATTGAACGTAAAGACAGGATCATGTTGAAAATTCAAAAAATGTAAGAAAAAATGTTCCATTTAATTATGCTAGGTATTTGAAAAGTACTCTTCCACTGAGATATTTTTGTTTTGTTTGTTTCTCTGCGTTGGACTGGTATTGTTAAGTTCAGCTTGCCTGGCTCGCCAAGAATCGCAGGACCGACACTAAGCACTAGCTCATTCCAAAATAAACAAAAATAAAAGACCAACAAAGAACGCAGAAAAATCTTCCACACCAAACTGCCACCACTAAATGTACCAGAAGAACTCACTCGATCTTTCAAACTTGAACTGAGAAACAGATATATAATTCTTACCGACCAGAAGAGAACAACATCAACAAACTCAACAACATATATAACAGCCTCTCTAATAGGAGTTACCACCCTATTCAAACCGAGGAGCACACAAACTATTGATATAATCTCAGATGAAACCAGGAATTTAATCGAAAAACACTGGAACCTCAAGCCACCGACAACAACAAGAGAGAAAATTGAAGAGACCGAACTGAATTAAACAACAAAAAAGAAACAAAGAGAACGCATGAGAAGATTCATGGCTGCAATAATCGACGCAACTCCCCAAAAAGGTCGAGGCTTCAAAACTATAAACACAGCTCTCAGTAAAGCTCTGACTCAAGATAATCTCCAGAAGAGTAGAGTGAGAAAATAAGGGCTGCAAAATAGACAAGGAATATCTGAGTAACCTCTGATTTGCAGATGATATCATCCTTTTTGCAGAGCCTCCAACTAACGCTCAATGAACTAAATGAAAAAAGCAACAAAGTAAGCCTCCACAGAAACTTTAGTAAAACAAATGTAGTATATAAAAAAATGTCGGAACACAAATAGCAAAATTGAAAATGCAGATCTGGAGAAAATGGACTATCTACCTAGGACAAAGAATCTGCATAGAATCCTTAGGGGGAGAAAAAAAGCGAAGAATCACTCTACGTCAAATCTACATACAGCCTATCCGATGATACCATTGCATTAAGCACACCAAACTAAGCCAGAATAAGCCAGAAAATCGATGGGTGAAAAAGACGTTCATAAGACAATCTTTACAGGCGTATGTGCCTTCCCGGGCAATATCAGCTATTTCCGTCAATAGGAGCAAAATTAAGAATTATATCAAATACAGCCGATCAAATGGTACCGTTGCAATCAGCACGTCAAACTACTCTAGAAAACGCCATGAATTCGAGATGGCAAAATGACATTCGAAATACCATTTTTGAGGGCTTACTTGTGTGCTAGAAGTGCCTTCTTGGCCAACACCAGCTATTTCTGTCAAAATGGGCTAAATCAGAAACTACATCAGAAACAGCCGATCCAATGGTACCGTTGAAATCAGTACGTCAAACTACGCCAGAAAAAGCAGGAAATCGATGAGTAAAAATGACATTCGGAAGACCATTTTTGAGGGCTTACTTGTGTGCTAGAAATGCCTTCTCGGGCAATACCGGCTATTTCCGTCAAAATGGGCTGAATCAAGAACATCATCAAATACAGCCGATACAATGATACCGTTGCAATCAGCACGTCAAACTACACCGGAAAAAGCCATGAAATCGATAGGTAAAAATGACATTCGAAAGACCACTTTTGACAGCTTACTTATGTATGTCGTAAAAGTGCCTTCTTGGCCAATAGCGGCTAATTCCGTAAAAATGGGCTGAATCGAAAGCATCATCAAATAAAGCCGATACAATGATACCGTTGCAATCAGCACGTCAAACCACGCCAGAAAAAGCCATAAAATCAATAGGTAAAGTGACATTCAAATGACCATTTCTGAGGGCTTACATATGTATGTGCTAGAAGTGCCTTCTTGGCCAATACCTCTTATTTCCGTCGAAATTGGCTAAATCAAAAACTAAATCAAATACAGCCGATCCAATAGTGCTGTTGCAATCAGCACGTCAAACGACGCCAGTAAAGCCATGAAATTGATAGGTAAAAATGACAGTCGAAAGACCATTTTTGAGGAGTTACTTATGTGCTAGAAGTGCCTTCTTGGCATGTAGCGGCTATCTCTGTCAAAATATCCTAAATCATTTCTACATAAAATACAGCCGATCAGATAGTACCGTTGCAATCAGCACGTCAAACTACGCAAGAAAAAGCCATAAAATCGATAGGTAAAAATGACATTCGAAAGAACATTTTTGAGGGCTTACTCTTGTGCTAGAAGTGCTTTCTCGGCCAATACAAGCTATTTCTATCAAAATGGGCTAAATCACAAGCTACATAAAAAAAACTGATTCAATGGTACCATCATAATCAGCACGTCAAACTATGCAAGGGAAAATCTATAAAATCGATAGGTAAAAATGAATCAAAGACCATTTCTGAGGTCTTACTTATGTGCTAAATTGCCTTCCCCGCCAATACAAACCGTTTCCGTCAAAATTGGTTAAATTGAAAACCAAATCAAATACAGCCGATCCAATGGCACAGTTGCAATCGTCAAGTCAAACTGCGTCAGAAAAAGCCATAGAAAAATCGATAGGTAAAAATAACATTCGAAAGACCATATTTTAGGGGTTACTTATGTGCTGGAAGTCCTTTCTGGCCCATTAACGGCTATTTCTGTCAAAAGAGGCTGAATCCAAAATTACAAAAATTACAGCTGATCCAATAGTGCCGTTGCAATCAGCACGTCATACTACGCCAGAAAAAGCCATAAAATCTATAGGAAAAAATGACATTCGAAAGACCATTTTCCAGGGCTTACTAATGTATGTGTTAAAAGTGCTTTCTCGGCCAATACCAGTTTATTTCTGTCAAAATAAGCTAAATTACCAACAATATCAAATACTGCAGATTCATTGGTACCGTTGCGATCAGCATGTCAAACTACGCCCCAAAAAACATGAAATTGATAGGTAAAAATCACATTCGAAAGACTATTTTTGAGGGCTTATTTATGTGCTAGAAGTGCTTTCTCGGCCAATAGCAGTTATTTCCGTCAAAATATGCTGAATCAAAACTACATCAAATAGAGCCAATCCAATGGTACCGTTGCAATCAGCACGTCAAAATAAGTTAGAAAAAGCCATAAATTCATCAGTTGAAAATGAAATTCGAAAGACCATTTTTGACAGCCTACTTATGTATGTGCTAGAAGTGTCTTCTCGGCCAATAACGGCTAATTCTGTCAAAATGAGCTGAATCGAAAACTACATCAAATACAACCGGTCCAATGGCACTTTTGCAGTCAGTACGACAAACTACGCCAGGAAAATGCCAGAAAATCTATAGGTAAAAATTACATTCAAAAAACCATTTTTCAGGGCTCACTTATGTATGTGCTAAAAGTGCCTTCTTGGCCAATACCGGCTATTTCTGTCAGAATTGGCTAAATCAAAAGCTACATCAAATAAAACCGATCCAATGCTACCGTACAAATCAGCAAGTTTAACTTCACCAAAAAAAGCCATGAAATCGACAGGTAAAAATGACATTCGAAAAACAATTTCTGAGGGCTAACTTATGTATGTGCTAGGAGTGCCTTCTGGGCCAATAGCAGTTATTTCCATCAAAATGGGCTTAATCAAAAACTTCCCCAAATAGAGCCGGTCCAATGTTACTGTTCCAATCAGCACATCAAACTACGCCAGGAAAAGCCATAACACTGATAGGTAAAAATGACAATCGAAAGACCATTTTTGAGGGCTTACTTGGGCATGTACTAGAAGGGCTTTCTCGGCCAATAACGGTTTTTTCTGTCAAAATGGGCTAAATCGAAATCTACATTAAATATAGCCGATCCAATGGTACTGTGTCAATCAGCATATCAAACTTCACCAGAAAAAGCCATAAAATCAATAGGTAAAAATAACAATCGAAAAACCATTTTTGAGGGCTTACTTATGAACTATCAGTGCCTTTTGGGCCAATACTGGCAAATGTGTCAAAATTGGCTGAAACGAAAAAATACATCGAAAACAGCCAATCTAATTGTACCGATGCAATCAGCACGTCAAACTACGCCAAAATGAGCCGTGAAATGGATACGTAAAAATGACATTTGAAATATCATTTTTGAGGGCTCTTTCATTTGCTAAAAGTGCCTTCTCAGCCATTCCCAGCTATTCACATCAAAATGGGCTGAGTCGAAAACTACATCAAATACAGATGATCAAATGGTACCTCTGCAATCATTACATCAAATTACGCCAGGAAAAGCCGGGAAATCGATAAGTAAAAATGAATTTCGAAAGACCATTCTTGAAGGCTCACTCATGTATGCGCTGGAAATACCTTCTTGGCCAATACCAGCTATTTTTGTCAGAAATGGCTAAATCAAAAACTGCATCATATACGGCCGATCCAATGGTACTGTCGCAATCAGCACGTCAAACTACGCCAGAAAAGCCATAAAATAGATAAGTAAAAATGACATCCAAAAGGCCATTTTTCAACGCTAACCGATGTGCTAAAAGTGCTTTCTTGACCAATAACAGCTATTTCCGCCAAAATGGGCTAAATCGAAAACTACATCAAATACAGCCGATCTGCTGGTACTGTTGGAATCAACACGTCAAACTATGCTAAAAAAAAAGCCATAAAATCGATAGATAAAAATGACATTCGAAAGACCATTTTTTAGGGCTTACTTATATATGTGTTAGAAGTGCCCTCTTGGCCAATTAAGGCTATTTCTGTCACAATTGGCTTAATCAAATCTACATCAAATACAGACGATCCAATGGTACTGTTTCCATTAGCACGTTAAACTACGCCAGGAAAAGCCATAAGATCGATAGGTAAAAATGACATTAGAAAGACCATTTTTGACGGCTTAATTATGTATATGCTAAAAGAGCCTTCTTTGTCAATAGCAGCTATTTCTGTTTGAATGGGTTGATTCGAAAACTACATAAGATACAGCTGATCTGATAGTAACGTTGCAATCAGCACGTCAAACTACTCCAGAAAAAGCCATTAAATCGATAGGTAAAAATGACATTCAAAAACCATTTAAAGGGCTTACTTATGTATATGCTAGAAGTGCATCTTGGCCAATTGAGGCTATTTCCGTCAAAATGAGCTTTATCAAAAACTAAATCAAATACAGACGATCAAATGGTAGTGTTGTAATCAGCACGTCGAACTATGCTGGATAAAGCCTGAAAATCGATAGGTAGAAATGATATTCAAAAGACCATTTTTGAGGGCTTATTGATGTATATGCCAGAAGTGCCTTCTTGGCCAAAAACGGCTTTTTCCGCCTGAATGGGTTAAATCAAAGATTACATCAAGTACAGGTGATCCAATGGTACTGCTGTAATCAGTACGACAAATTACGCTAGGAAAAGCCATCAAATCGATAGGTAAAAATTGACATTCGAAACACCATTTTTGAGGGCTTTCCTATGCGCTAAAAGTGCCCTCTCGGCCAATTCAGGTTATTTCTGTCTTAATTGAAAACTACATCTTATACAGACTATCCAATGGTACCGTTGCAAGTAGCACGTCAAATCATGCAAGAGTAAGCCATAAATTCGATAGGTAAAAATGCTTTTCGAGTGACCATTTTTGCAGACCGACTTATGTATTTGCTAGAAGTGCCTTCCCGGCATATATTGACTATTTCTGTCAAAATGGGCTAAATAAAAAAACTAAATCAAATACAGCTATCATTTGATTCCGTTGCAATCAGCACGTAAAACTACGTCAGGAAAAGCCATAAAATCGATATGTAAAAATGGAATTTGAGAGACCATTTTTGAGGGCTTACTCATTTATGCACTAGAAGTGCCTTTTCAGCCAATGGAAGCTTTTCTGTCAAAATTAGCTAAATTGGAAATGTCATCAAATACAGCTAGTCCAATGGTACCGTTGCAATCCATACGTCAAACTACGCCAGAAAAAGCCATCAAATAATAAAACTATATCAAATACAACCAAAATTATGGTGGCATTGCAATCAGCACGTCAAACTACGCCAGAAAAAGCCATAAAATCGATAGGTGAAAATGACATCCAAAAGACCCTTTTGATGGCTTACTTATGTATGTGCTCGAAGTGCCTTTTCGACCAACAGCGGCTATTTCTATCATATTGGGCTAAATCGAATAATACATCAAATGCAGCTGATCCAATGGTACCGTTGCAATCAGCACCAGAAAAGGCCATGAAATCAATAGGTAAATATCTTATTCAAAAGACCATTTTTGACTGCTTATTTGCTAGAAGTGGCTATTCGATCTCCCACAAACTGAACTTAATCTGAAGCTTCATTTAATACAGCAAATGGTACTGTTTCAATCAGCACGTCAAAATACGCCAGAAAAAGCCATGAAATCATCAAGTGAAAATGACATTTGAAGGACCATTTTTGAAGCCTTATTTGCTAAAATAGCCTTCTCGGCAAATACCAGCCATTTCCGTTAAAATTGGCTAAATCAAGATCTACATCAAATACAGCCGATCCTATTGTACCGTTGCAAACAGCACGTCAAACTATGCCAGAAAAAGCCATTAAATCGATAGGAAAAATGACAATCGAAGAGGGCTGATTTGCTAGAAGTGCTTTTTCGGCTAATACCGGCTATTTCCGTCAAAATGGGGTGAATCAAAGAGAACATCAAATACAGCTGATCAAAAGGTACAATTGCAATCAGCACATCAAAGGATGCTTAGAAAATCGATAGGTTGAAATGACGTTCGAAAGACCAATTTTCAGTGCCTTCTTGGGCAATACCGGCTATTTCCGTCAAAAATGGCTAATCAAAAACTACATCAAATAGAGCCTATCCAATGGTACTGTTGCAATCAACACATCAAAGGACGCCAGGAAAAAAACATTAAATCAATAAGTAAAAATTTGAAAGACCATTTTGAAGCCTTATGTGCTAGGGGTCCCTTCTCGGCCAATACCAGCCATTTCTGTCAAAATGGGCTGAATCAAAAAATGCATCAAATACAGCCGATCGAATGGTACTATTACCATCAGAAACGTTAAAATAAGCTTAAAAAAGAGCCATAAAATCGATAGGTGAAAATGACATTCGAAAGACCATTTTTGAGGGCATATTTGCTAGAAGTGCCTTGTCAGCTAATACTGGCTATTTCCATTAAAATGGGTTGAATCGAAAACTACATTGGATACAGCCCGTCCAATGGTACCGTTGGAATCAGCACGTTGAACATGCCGGGAAAAGCCATGAAATCGATAGGTAAATATGACATTCGAAGGACCATTTTTGAGGGCTTCTGTGCTAGAAGTGCTTTTCGGCCAATTCCAGCTATTTCCCTGCAAATGGGCTGAATCAAAAATTTCATCAAATACAACGGATCCAATGGAAAAGTTGCAATCAGCACGTCAAACTACGCCAGAAAGTGCTATAAAATCCATAGATAAATATGACATTCGAAAGACCATTTCTGAGGGCCTATGTGCTAGAAATTCCTTCTCGGTCAATACTGGCTATTTCTGTAAAAATGGGTTAAATTGAAAACTACATCACATCCACGCAATACAATGGTACTTTTGCAATCAGCCCGTCAAACTACACCAGAAAAGGCCATAAAATCGATCGTAAACATGACATTCGAAAGACCATTTTTTAGGGGTTACTTATGTGTTAGAAGTGCCTTGATGGTCCAATACCGGCTATTTCCGTCAAAATGAGCTAATCAAAAACTACATCAAATACAGCTGATCCAATCAGCACATCAAACTAGGCAAGAGAAAGCCATGAAATCGTAAGGTAAATATTACATTCGAAAGATCACTTTCGAGGGCCTATGTGCTAGAAGTGCATTCCCGGCTAATACCGGCCCTTCCCGTCAAAATGGGCTAATTCAAAATCTACATCAGATTCAGCCGATCCTATGGTACTGTTACCATCAGCACGTCAAACTACGCAAGAAAACCCATTAAATCGATGGGTAAATATGACAATCGAAAGACTATTCTTCAGGGCTTAATGCTAGAAGTGGATTCTCGGCCAATACCGGCTATTTCCGTCGAAATGGGCTAATTAAAAACTACATTAAACACAGATGATCCAAAGGTACTGTTGCAATCAGCATGTTGAAATATGTCAGAGAAAGCCATGAAGTTGATAGGTTAAAATTACATTGGAAAGACCATTTTTGCCGGCTTAAGTGTTCAAAGTGCCTCCCTGTCCAATACTGGCAGCTGATCCGATGATACAGTTGCAATAATCATGTCAAACTACGCAAGAAAATACCATGAAATTAATATTCAAAAATGACTTTCAAGAACCATCCTTGCAGGTTATGTGCTAGATGTGCCTTCCTGGCAAATATGAGATTTTTCTGTCCATATATGTTAAATCGAAAACTACATTGAATACAGCCGATCCAATGATATTGCTGTAGTCAGCACGTCAAACTACCCAAGAAAAAGCCATAAAATCGATTGGATAAAATGACACTCGAAAGACCATCTTTGAGGGCTTGAAAATCGTTACTCCTGTCAATAAGAGGCAACTCAGAAAGTACATCAAATATGGCAAAACCAATGACACCATCGCATTCAACGCACCAATTCACATAAGAAACAACCATCAAATTGATAGGTAAAAATGATATCCATAATTCATGTTTGGTGGGCATCTATCTGTATGTGCGTAAAGTTCATTCACAGCCTAAAAACTGCTATTCCTTTCAATTATAGCAGACTCCAAAACTACATTAAATACAACTAAAACAATGATACCATTGCGTAGAGTGCATCGAGTTACATCAGAAGAGACTTAAGTTAGATAAGTAAAAATCACATTCATAATCCCAGTTTGGATGGCCCTACAGCAAAACCAATGACACCATTGCATTCATCTCATCGAATTTTATTAGAAACGACCATAAAATTGATAGGTGAAAATTATATCCATAATCCCAGTTTGGTTGGTGTTTGTAAACTATGTGCTCGAAGTTCATTCGCAGCATAGTATCGGCTATCCCTGTCGATATGAGCAAACTCAAAAAACTATATTAAATACATCAAAACAATGACAACGTTGCATTTAGCGCATCGAATTACATCAGAAACAACCATTGATTCGATAGGTAAAAATTACATTCATAATCCCAGTTTGGGGGGCATTTTTACACCATGTGCATAAATTTCATTTAAGGCCAATATTGGCTAACTCAGAAACTACATCAAATACAGAAAAACCCATAACACCATTGCATTATCTGCATTGAATTACTTCAGATACGTCCATGAAATTGAAAGGTATCAATGACGTTCACAATTGCATTTTGGGGTGCAATTGGCTATTTCTGTTGATGAGGATTAACTCAAAAACTACAGCAAATACAGCAAAACCAATGACAACATTGCAACCAGCGTATCGAATAACATCAGTAACAATCTTATAATCGATAGGTTAAAACATAGGTTTTTACATATCGATTTTATGGTCGTTTCTGATGTAATTTGATGCACCTATTCCAATGATATCATTGGTTTCCCTCTACTCAATGTACTTTTTAGGATAGCTCATATTTCCAGAAAATGCAACTCTTTGTGATAGCCGATAATTATCAGAAATGCAGTTCTACGAGGTAGCCTATATTTGCCAAAATTGTGGTTTTGAATACCATTCTCACATATCGATTTCATATTCGTTTTCGATATACTTTGATGCGCTGATTCAAATCATATGTTTGGTTTCCTTGTATTCAATGAATTTCTTGAGAAAACTCATATTTCCGTAAAATGTTATTCTTGGAACTAACCGATATATGCCAGAAATGCTTTTCTAAAAGATAACCTATATGCCAAAAATGTGGTTTTGCATGTCACTTATTCGATTGATATAATTTGTTTCCCCATATCTGATATATTTTTTGAGATAGCCTTTACTTCAATGAGATACCGTATATTTGCTGAATTTTTCATTTTTACGTATCGAATTTTTGGTCGTTTCTAATATAGTTTGATGCACTGATTCCGATGATATCATTGGTTTTCCTATATGCAAAAAATTCTTCGATATAGCTCATATTACCATAAAAAATGCAGTCCCCGGAAAAAGCCGAACTTTGCTAGAAATTCAGTCCTCTCAGATACCCTATATTTGCCAAAAATGTGGTTTTGAATGTAATTTTTACATATCGATTTTATGGTTGTTTCTGATGTAGAACAATACGCAGATTCCAATGATATCAATGGTTTTCCTGTATTCAATTTATTTTTCGAGATAGCTCATATTTCTAGAGAGTGCAATACACAGATATAGCTGATGCTTGCTAGAGATGCATTTTTATGAGCCTGTAAATGCCAAAAAATGTGGTTTTATATGTCATTTTTACATATCTATTTCATGTTTTTTTATGTAGTTTGATGCACTGATTCCAATGATATCATTTTTTTCCCTATATTCAATATATTTTCAGACATAGCTCATATTTCCGGAAAATGCAATCCTCGGAAATATCTGATATTTGCCAGAAATACTTTTTTATTATTTGCCAAATGTGGTTTTGAATATCATTTTTACATATCGATTTTATGATATTTTCTCGTGTACTTTGATGCGCTAATTCCAATGATATCATTGGTTTTCCTGTAGTCAATGTATTTTTCAAGATAGCTCATATTTCCGGAAAATGCAGTTCTCGGAATTAGCTGATAATTGCCAGAAATGCAGTTCTATAAATCATCTTATTCATACCAAAAATGTGGTTTTGAATGTCATTCTTAAATATCGATTTTATTATAGTTTTTGATGTAGTTAGATGCGCTGATTCCAATGATAAAATTCGTTTTCATGTGTTCAATGTATTTTTTCAGCTAGCTCACATTTCCAGAAAGTACAATTCACGGATATAGCCGATTTTGGCTAAAAATGCATTTATATGACATTGCCCTTAATCGTCGAAATTGTAGTCTTGAATTTCATTTTTATATATTAAGATTATGGGTTTTTTTTCTGATTTTGTTTGATGCGCTGATTCCAATGTTACCATTGGTTTTCCTATATCCAACGTATTTTTCGAGATAACTCATATTTCCAGAAAATGTTATAAAAAAAACTATTATTTGCTGTAAATGCCGTTCTACGAGATTGTCTATATATGCCAAAATGTGGTTTTGAATGTCATTTTTACATATCGATTTTATGGTCGTTGCTGATTCAATGTTTAGTGTCCGGGGCCAGATTTAAAGCTGCTAGATATATTAGCTTCCTAACAGGTAAATAACCAGAATTGATCTTAGGGGATAACTCCTGGTACGTAGTGTGTTTGTTGCTTAAGCACAAAAACAAGGTTAATACTCAGATTGTTAACAAAAAGAAAAAATAAGTGAGTGCTTTTTTTAAGGGATGAGGGGGAGGGGAATGCTTGTGTATCAGCGTGGGTACCAAAAATGCAAAATACACACATATACATAAACTCCACGTATACAATTGCATAAATACATGTGCACATACATACCATATACACAGATATACATATGCACACACTTAACCCATACACACATGCCACGTACATAAATATACATGTGCAATACATTCCAGCATATCACATATTCACATCTGCACATTGACACACAGGCCACATATGTATACACATACATTTACGTCCAAATGCAACATGCATGTACATAAATACCACGTCTACACCGACATACATTTGTGTATGTGGGTTCTTGTTGTGTAAATGTGTGTTGGCGTATTTTGCGTGTTTGATGGAAAGTTATGCCAAGCTGTCAGTGCCCTGTGTGTGTCTATGATAGAGAGAGAGAGAGAGAAAGAGTTTGTGTGCGTATGTGTGGTAATATGTGGAGAAATAGGCCTTATCTATACGTGTGTTGGTGCATGCATATTAGTATGTGTGTGGGAATATGTAAAGAAATAGGCCTTATCTATATGTGTGTTGGTGCATACTTATTAGTATGTGTGTGGGAATACGTGAAGAAATATGAGTGTGCACATATACGTCATAGCATGCGTTCTTTTCAATTTTCCCGCTCTTTCTAAATGTTCCCGCCAAATCTTTAACGTTCAATTAAGCACTTGGTTCGATCCGGAAATCAAATCTCAATATCTGTGTCCATCTGTTTTTCTTCTTAGCTGCAGATTTCCAGCTGAAATATTTTCATCTTTTAAAAAAAAATTTTTTTGATTTCTCTTATGTCGTCAGAGTAATGATTGTTCTAATGTGAATATTAGAAACCGTCAACCAAAACTAACATAGGTTTCTTTAGTTTTCAAGTTGGTCTGCCTGGTTGGCTACAAGCTACAGCAATGTTGCTAAAGGAATGAAAATCCATGCATTATTTTGACCAGAAAAACAAGTGGGGGCGGGGGGAAACTTCCCCTTGCAATAAGCTTTTAGTGGGGATGATTTCATGATATTAATTCTTACTAATTTGGTACCTTAATTCATGTCCAGCAGCGTTCACGTTTTTTTTTAAATTCAAATAATTCATTAAGATTTTAGTGATCATCACCCCACAAAATATGCAGGAAAATAGTTCAAATGAAACATGTCTGTTACCAGAAAAACCGTTGCACAGACTGCATCCCCACATCTGAACACTAACTGGACAGGGTCTTGTGTACGACCTGATGCATTAATCAGAAGTCTGTGGTACCATGCTATTTTTGTCATTACCCATACCTTTGTGCAGAGCACCACATCGAATTGACCTTTTGTCGTATCGACCTTCGTGGTAAGGCAAATGAATATGGTAGCTTGTTTTCGGGTGAGAAATAGTACGAAAAAGATTACCAGTCCAAATTTGTACCTGCACAGTGTATTTAAATTGCGTGTGTTATGGGTCTCTATCACAACCCAGGCTGAAGTAACTGTTCAATATTTGCCTTTGCATATATGTAAGTATGTAGGGCTCAACATTAAAACCACTCTTCGAAACATATCTGCCATCGAATACGTCTGACAAATATACAGGATGCTAGTTCGAATCTTGCCGTAGACTACTAATCTATTTCTCTTGAAGGCTGCTTGTTTAACCTACGAAAAATTTAAAAACGAGATGGGCGATAAAAAGCAACACAAAAAACCAGTAAAAATTTAAAAGAATCTAAAAAAATTAATGTGTATTTCAATGTTTGATAAGTATTGATAATGTATATTGTATATGGAGATATAGGGAGGCATTTCAACTTAATAGAAACATAGATTAAAATGAATGATAAGTAAATAAATAGATAATAAGTAAATGAATGATAAAAAGAAAATTCATGAAAAAATGGAATATAAATACAAGAAATGAATCAAAATATTTTTGACGTGAAAATACACATAGAATTACAAAAAAATTCTAATAGTTACACAAAAACAGTTGGAAAACGTCAAGGAGAAAAATGGTTGCCTTTTGTGACATCAGAGATGCAAATGGCGTCAACCAAATTTTCTATTAAAAAAATCTGTTTTGTTTTGTCAAAAAATAAGATTGAAGGAAAACTAGTCAAAAGAAAAAATAATGTGCATTCTAACTTCGACAAAAGTATCTTTTTATAACGCGTATATAGAGATTTCCATTCTAGGTATTTTTCAAATAATTAAGTGAATAATAAAAAGGGGATTTTTTTCGAAAATAGAATATAAAAACTAAAGGTTTTTTCAAATCGATCCAAGATCTGAAAAAAAAAGAAAACTACAGATTTGCCCCCCATTTTTTTCTCTCTTTGACTCTTAACCCTTTACTGTGGCTAACTGATCGCTTTATACATGTTCCTATGGTTTAATCAACTTAATTTTGACGTATGCTTAAATCCAATTACCAGGTAACAGGATAAATATAAGTATACATTTGAATGTATTACGTATATTAGACAGACCATCGAGGATACATGATACAAGTTCAAATTTTTGCGGAGACTACTTTTTTTTACGTTCTATGCTGCTTAGTTAATAGTTTTAGAATATAGAAATGAGACAAGCGTTGCAATAAAGAGCATATTTTCAAACATTAAATTCTGGTCGATTACTCAACCTCGATTCCCCTCTTTGCTAGGAATCAACGGAGAAATTGAATGAAAAGAGATCGTAAGAAAATATGAAAATTAAAAATATACCAGAATAATTTTCATATGAAAATATACATGGAATTACAGAAATGAATTTGAATAATTACAAAAAGATAAAACAGTTGGAAAACGCAGATGAAAAAATGGCTGCTTTTTGTTCTTCATCGAACATTCTTGCTTTATATAGTCTTCATTAATGTCTAACCCCAACAGAGCAGACTTTATTATCGCAATAGGTCAGATCTTGAAATTGAACATGTTTAGATTTCAGCAAATACTTCAAAGAGAGTGGGGGTAAAAATCAAGAGAAATGGATGACACCATGTCGGAATCTATCGCCATTGGACCAAACAGACGCCGTGAAGGGGAAAGATCGTTCCTCACTCAATAAACACGTTTTGTTTCGTTTTTATTTCAGTGATGGCTGTGTCCTTTCGTTTGATAAAAAAAATTTCAAAAGTTCTCTACCTAATAAAGACTTCTTTTGGTATCCCCGATTCAAAATAGGATTAATTTTCAAATGAATTAGTTCCTGTTTATAACTAAGTAGCAATATGCAATTGTTCAGTTTAGTTTACTAAAACACCACGAAAGTCATTTCCCAAAGAATCAACCTTTATATACTTCTATTCTTATCATTTAGCTGCAATAAAAAGCAATAACAATTACGATGAAATTAAATAATAAGGGATAGTATTGATGATGTACTATGTGAATATTTTGTTTCCTTTTGGTGAAAACTACTAAATTTGTCATGAAAAGCGCATATAACCAAACCATGCTATTATTTATTATTACAAATAATTTTGAATTGTCCCAAACGTATCCGTAGCTCCGTGGTTTCAGGTGTTCGGCTTGTAATCAGTAGATCTTTGAATTGAATCAATTCTGCAGTGACACTTTCCTTCTTCATGACATTAGAAATCAGTGGCAAATTAAGGAATAGAAGTTGAGAGTTGGCTTTCCATTCCTTTCTTTCTGTATTTCGGCCTTGCTTTCGAGGCTAATGGCTGATTAACCATTTATCTGAGTGGACGTTTTCTTTCTTTTTTCAAACTCTTACTGATGAGTTTTGTCTTCATTTTCGTATGTAACAACAATGACAGGTGAGAATGTCTAAAACCACACAAACGACATGCACAAAGAGAAGTGACATATTGACGTATGCTAAAAACAATGAATTCATT
Source organism: Thysanoteuthis rhombus (assembly GCA_963457665.1). Classification (NCBI taxonomy): domain Eukaryota; kingdom Metazoa; phylum Mollusca; class Cephalopoda; order Oegopsida; family Thysanoteuthidae; genus Thysanoteuthis; species Thysanoteuthis major. Next base: position 79,854 of record OY735207.1, read on the forward strand.
GCACTCTTCTACAGCCGTACCCAAGTCGACATATTCTGCCACTGTTTGCAAATCCAATTTACAGGAATTACAAAGAAAGAAGTTGAAACGAGACATGTAGATTTGGAATGATATTTAATGAGTAAATGAATTCTGCTTTGCTCACGTTTCATTTCAGTGAAGCAAAGGAGTGTGATAAGAGACAGACGTTTCAATGATTTATTTTTTATAAGTTGTCATAGGGGAATAGTTGATATCCCGTAATGCTAACGTAGTAATTAAGAGAGAATATGAGCGCGAGTGAATTCTTCTAGTATAAAAAAGTGTTTGCCTAGCCCATGAAAATTAAGTGAAGAGTTGGTTATTCACCAAGAAAACATCCTAATACCCGGACACCTAGTAGACATTGTCTTATATCCAGGAATAAATTACGGAATGAAAATAAATTTGCACGAGTAAAAATGCATGAAAATTGTCATGGAATTGTTTACATCATGAATTTCATGCTCAAATGAAAATGAAACGTCCATAATACCCTTTAAGTCGAATGGTTTCGTCCAGATGGTTGCTTACTGGCGCTGTCAAAAGTAACGTCACATTGACATCAACGAAGAAAATTTCAGGAAAAGTGTCCATTCAATGAGAAAATGGATCTGAATATTGCTCATTCTCAGGCTCGACGGAGAAGTACTCAAAAAGTCAGAACAAGAATCACACATGGATTCTTTTAAGAGAAATTTTCAAAAGAAAAGAAAAAAAAAAGCAATAACAACGTAAAGGTATCCCGAATGAATTAGGGGAAAAATAACAGATCGTGGTTTTCATTAGATTTTTGGCACAAAAAAAGAGAAAGAAAAGGTTCCAGAAGCTTGCAGAATAATTCAGAGAAAAAAAAAATACGTTGTTGTACGTTGACTTACAGAGAAGAAATAACTACACCCGAATCAGACATCACCAAGATATTCGGTGAAAATGGTAATTTGATTCTTGTTTCGAATTGACTTTCCACAAAATAGGAGGAAGAAAACAAAATGGAGGTATAAAGATGATTCCAGTGAAAAAAAGAAGACGGTTTAACATTTTCAATTGACTTTTCAACAATGAATGGGAGAAAACAAAGATGTAAGTACAAAAAGGATTTCGGTGAAAAAAGTACTTTGTTTCATGTTTCAAATTGACTTTTCCAAAAAAGTCAAAGAGAACCTAAATAGAGGTATAAGGATGATCTCCGTAAGAAAAAATTACTTTGTTACGTGTTTGGAGTTGATATTTCTCAAGAACTGAGACAAAAACAAAATGGAAATCTCCAAAGGAATTCGGTGAAAAAATTACCTTATTTTGTATTTTGAATTGACTTTTCCCAAAAAGTAAAAGAAAAACCAAAATGGAAGTATAAAGAAAATGTCGGAAAAAAAATACTTTGTTTGTTGTTTCAAATTGGCTTTTCCCAAAAGCTGAGACCAAACCAAAATGGACATCTCCAAAGTAATTCAGTGAAAAAAGTACATTGTCTTGTATCTCTAAATAACTTTTCTCAAGAACTGAGACCAACCGTAAATGGAGATCTCAAAAGGATTCTGTAAAAAAGTACTACGTTTCCTGTTTCGAATTGACTCTTCCCAAGGAGTGAAAGAAAAACCGAACTGTATGTAAAAGTAGATTTAGGTAAAAAAAGGACGTTGTTTCATGTTTTAAATTGACTTTTCAGAAGAACTTAGACTAAACCGAAATGGATATCTCCAAAGATTTCGGTAAAAAAAGGGCTTCGTTTCGAGTTTCGAATTGACTTTTCCCAAGAAGTAAAAAAAAAAACTAAACTTAAAGTATAATGAAGATTTCAGTGGAAAAAGTACTTTGTTTTGTGTTTGAAATGACTTTTATCAAGAACTGAGACCAAACTGAAAGGGAGATCTCCAAAGAATTTGGTTAATAAGGACTTTATTTTGTGTTTCGAATTGACATTCCCAGAAAGTAAAAGAAAAAACAAACTGGAGGTATGAAGAGGATTTCGTTTAAAAAAAGTACTTTGTTTCGTGTTTCGAGTTGAATTCTTGCAAAAAGTAAAAGGATGACCATAATGGACGTAAAAGGAGGATTTGTTCTGTGTTTCAATTGACTTTTGTCAAGAACTATGACTAAGCCGAAATGGAGAGCTCCAAAAAATCGGTAAAAGAAGTACCTTTTTTCAAGTTTCGAATTGACTTTTCCCAAGTAGTAAAAGAATGACCAGAATGGAAGTATAAGGAGGATTTTTGTAATAAAGGACATTGTTGCATTTCGAATTGACCTCTCCCGAGGAGTAAAAAAAAAACCAAAATGGAGGTATAAGGAAGATTTTGGTAATAAAAGTATATTGTTTCGTGTTTTGAATTGACCTCCTCCAAAAAGTAAAAGAAAAACCAAAATGGAAGTATAAGGATGATATCGGTAATGAAAGTACATTATTTCGTGTTTCGACTTGACCCCTTCCAAGAAGTAAAAGAAAAACCAAAATGGAGTTATGAGGAGGATTTCAGAAATAAAAGTACATTGCTTCGTGTTTTGAATTGACTTCTCTCAAGAACTGCAACCAAACCGAAATAGAGAGCTCCAAAGATTTCGGTAAAAAAAGTACTTTGTTTCGAGTATCGAATTGACTTTTCCCGAGAAGTGAAAGAAATATCAAACTGGATATATAGTGAGGATTTTTGTAAAAAATGTATTTTGTTTTGAGTTTCGAATTGACTTTTCCCAAGAACTAGGACCAAACCTAAATGGAGAGTTCTAAAGAATTCGGTACAAATGCACTTTGTTGCGTGTTCTGAATCAACTTTTCCCAACAAGTGTAGAGAAACCGAACTGGATATAAATGAGGATTTAGGGATAAAAAGTACGTTGTTTCAATTTTCGAATTGAGTTTCCCCGAGAAGTAACAGGAAACCAAACTGGAACTATATGGAGGATTTCGGTAAAGAAAGTGCTCTATTTAGTGTTTCGAATTGACCTCTCTCAAGAACCACAACCAAATTGAAATGGGGAGCTCCAAAATATTCGAGTAAATAAAAAGTACTTTGTTTAATGTTCTGAATTGATTTTTCCCAAGAAGTAAGAGAAAAACTGAAATGGAGGTATGAGGAGGATTTCGGTAAAAAAGTACTTCGTTTTGCGTTTCAAATTGACTTTTCCCAAGAACTAAGACCAAACTGAAATGCATATCTCCAAAGAATTCAGTAAAATAGTACTTTGTTTCGTGTTTCGATTTGGCTCTTGTCAAGAAATAAGATAAAACCAAAAGGGAGATCTCAAAAGAATTCGGTAAAAAGTTTTTCGTTTCGTTTTTCAAATTGACTTTTCCCAAGAAGTAAAAAAAAAACTAAACTGGATGTATAAGGAGGATCTCGGTAAAGAAAGTACTTTGTTTTCTGTTTCAAATTGACTTTTCCCAAGAAGTGGAGAAAAAACCAACTAGAGGTATGAGGAGGATTTCTGTAAAAAAAAGTACTTCCTTCCGTATTTCGAATTGACTCTTCTCAAGAACTAAGACCAAACCAGAATGGAGATCTCAAAAGATTTCAGTAAAAAAAGTACTTTGTTTCGTGTTTTGAATTGACTTTTCTCGAGAAGTAAAAGAAAAAACCAAACTAGTCGTATTAATCGTATTATGGTAAAAAATGTACTTTTCCCAAGATATAAAAGAAAAACCAACCTTGAAGTATGAGGAGGATTTCGGTGGAAAAAAAGTACTTCGTTTCGTGTTTCGAATTGACTTTTCCAAAGAACTAAGATCAAACGGCCATGGAGATCTCCAAAGAATTCAGTAAAGAAAGTACACCATTACAAGTTTCGAATTGACTTCTCTCAAAAAGAAAAAGAAAAATCAAACTGGAAGTATAATGGGGATTTTGTTAAAAAAAATACTTCAATTTGTGTTTTAAATAAACTTTTCTCAAGAACTAGGACCAAACCAAAAGAGAGATCTCCAAAGTATTCGATAAAAAAAGGACTTTATTTTGTGTTTCGACTTGACTCTTCCCAAGAACTGAGATCAAACTGAAATGGAGATCTCCAAAGAATTTAGTAAAAAAAGTAATTTATTTTGAGTTTTTATATTGAATTTTCTCAAGAACTAGAACCACACCAAAATGGAGATCTCCAAAGAATTTGTTAAAAAATTATTTGGTTTTGAGTTTTGAATTGCCTCTTCCCAAGAAGTAAAAAAAAACAAACCAAGTAGGAGGTAAAATGAGGATTACAGTAAAAAAAGTACTTTCTTTCGTGTTTCAAAATTACTTTTCCCAAGAACTAAGACCAAACCGAATGGAAAATTCCAAAGAATTCGGTTAAAAAAAAGTACTCTGTTTCGAAATTTGAATTGACTTTTCCCAAGAAGTAAAAGGAAAACCAAACTGGAGGTATGAGGAAGATTTTGGTAAAAAAAATACTTTGTTTCGTGTTTTGAATTCACTTTTCTCAAGAACTAAGACCAAACCAAAATGGAAATCTCCAAAGAATTCGGTAAAAACAGCACTTCGTTTCGAGTTCCAAATTGACTTTTCCCAAAACGTAAAAACAAAAAAACAAAATGGAGGTATAAGGAGAATTTTGACAAAAACAAGTAACTTTTTTTTTCTTTCGAATTGACTTTTCCCAAAAAGTAAATGAAACACTGAAATTGAGGTATAATGTAGATTCCAGTAATAAAAGTACTCTGTTTCGAGTTTCGAATTTTCTCGATAACTGACACAAAACTGAAATGGAGATCTCCAAAGGAATTCTGTGAGGGAAGTAGTTTTAATTGGCCTCTCCCGGTGAGTAAAAAAACAAAAACAAAATGGAAGTATAAGGAGGACTTCGGTGAAAAAAAATAATATTGTTTCGTGTTTCGAATTGAACTCTCCCAAAAAGTAAAAGAAAAACAAAAATGGATGTATAAGGGGTATTTCAGTAATGAGAGTACATTGTTTCATGTTTCAAATTGACCACCCCCAAGGAGTGAAATAAAAACCAAAACAGATGTGTGAGGAGGATTTCGGTAATAAAAGTACATTGTTTCGTGTTTGAATTGACCTCTCCCCAGGAATAAAAGAAAAACCAAAATGGAGGTATAAAGAGGATTTCGGTAAAAAAAAAAGTACATTGTTTCATGTTTCGGATTGACCTCTCCCAAGAAATAAAAGAAAAACCAAAATGGAGGTATAAGGAAAATTTCGGTAATAAAATTACATTGTTTCGTGTTTAAAATTGACCTCTCCCCAGAAAAAAAAGAAAAACCGAAATGGAGGTATGAGGAAGATTTCGGTAAAAAAAGTACATTGTTTTGTGTTTCGAATTGACCTCTCCCCAGAAATAAAAGAAAAAAACAAAATGGAGGTATGAGGACGATATCAGTAATAAAAATACATTGTTTGATGTTTCTAATTAACATCTTCCGAGAAATAAGAGAAAAACCAAAATGGAGGTATAAGGAGGATTTCGGTAATAAAAGTACATTGTTTCATGTTTCGAATTGACCTCTCCCGAGAAATAAAAGGAAAACCAAAATGGAGGTATAAGGAGAATTTCGGTAATAAAATTACATTGTTTCGTGTTTCAAATTGACCTCTCCCAAGATGTAAAAGAAAAATCGAAATTGAGGTATAAGGAGTATTCCGGTGATAGAAGTACATTGTTTCGTGTTTTGAATTGACTTCTCCTCAGAAATAAAAGAGAAACCAAAATAGAAGTATAAGGAGGATTTCGATAATAAAAGTACATTGTTTTGTGTTTCGAATTGACCTCTCCCCAGAAATAAAAGAAAAAAACAAAATGGAGGTATGAGGACGATATCTGTAATAAAAATACATTGTTTGATGTTTCTAATTAACATCTCCCAAGAAATAAGAGAAAAACCAAAATGGAAGTATAAGGAGGATTTCGGCTATAAAAGTACATTGTTTCATGTTTCGAATTGACCTCTCCCGAGAAATAAAAGAAAAACCAAAATGGAGGTATAAGGAAGATTTTGGTTATAAAAGTTCATTGTTTTGTGTTTCGTATCGACCTCTCCCAGGATAAGGAGGATTTCGGTAAAAAAAATATATTGTTTCGTGTTTGAATTGACCTCCCCCAAAACGTGAAAGAAAAACAAGAATGGAGGTATAAGGGAGATTCCGGTGATAATAGTACATTGTTTCGTGTTTCGAATTGACCCCCCCCCAGAAGTAAAAGAAAAACAAAAATGGAGGTATAAGGAAGATTTTGGTTATAAAAGTTCATTGTTTTGTGTTTCGTATCGACCTCTCCCAGGATGTAAAACAAAAACCAAAATTGAGGCATAAGGACGATTTCGGGAATAAGAGTACATCGTTTCGTGTTTCGAATCGACTTCTCCCAGGAAGTAAAAGAAAAAACAAAATGGAGGTATGGGGACGATTTATGTAATAAAAATACATTGTTTGATGTTTTAAATTGACCTCTCCCGAGAAATAAGAGAAAAACCAAAATGGAGGTATTAGGAGGATTTCGGTAATAAAAGTACATAGTTTCATGTTTCAAATTGACCTCTCCCAAAAAGTAAAAGGAAAACCAAAATGGAGGTATGAGGAGGATTTCGGTAAAAAAAGTACATTGTTTCATGTTTCAAATTGACCTCTCCCAAGAAGTAAAAGAAAAACCAAAATGGAGGTATGAGGAGGATTTTGGTAAAAAAAGTACATTGTTCCGTGTTTCGAATTGACTTCTCCCAAGAAGTAAAAGAAAAATGAAAATCGAGGTATAAGGATGATTTCGGTGATAAAAATACATTATTTCATTTTTCGAATTGACTTCTCCCAAGAAATAAAGAAAAACAAAAATGGAGGAATAAGGAGGATTTCGGTGATAGAAGTACATTGTTTCGTGTTTCGAATTGACCTCTCCCAGGAAGTAAAAGAAAAACAAAAATAAAGATATAAGGGAGATTTCGGTGATAGAAGTACATTATTTTGTGTTTTCGAATTGACCTTTCCCAAGACGAAAAAAAAAAAAAAACTGAAATGGATGTATAAGGAGGATTTCGGTGATAAAAGTACATCGTCTTGTGTTTTGTATTGACCTCTGCCAAGAAGTAAAAGAAAAACCAAGATTGAGGTATGAGGAGTATTTCGGTGATAGAAGTACAATGTTTTGTGTTTTAAATTGACTTCTCCTAATAAGTAGAAGAAAAATCAAAATGGAGGTCTAAGGAGGATTTCGGTAATAAAAGTACATTATTTCATGTTTAGAATCGACCTCTACCAAGAAGTAAAAGAAAAACCAAAATGGAGGTATAAGGATGATTTTGGTAAAAAAAATACATCGTTCCGTGTTTTGAATTGACCTCTCCCCAGAAATAAAAGTAAACTAAAATTTAGCTATAAGGAGTATTTCGGTGATAGAAGTACATTGTTTTGTGTTTCGAATTGACCTCTCCTAAAAAGTAAAAGAAAAACCAAAATGGAGGTATAAGGAAGATTTTGGTTTTTAAAGTTCATTGTTTCGTGTTTTGAATTGACCTCTCCCCAGAAATAAAAGAAAAACCAAAATGGAGGTATAAGGGGGATTTCGGTAATAAAAGTACATTGTTTCATGTTTCAAATTGACCCCTCGCAAGAAGTAAAATAAAAACCAAAATGGAGGGTGAGGAGGATATTGGTAAAAAAAAGGTACATTGTTCCGTGTTTCGAATTGACCTCTCCCAAGAAGTATAAGAAAAATCAAAATGGAGGTATAAGGATGATTTCGGTGATAAGAGTACATTGTTTTATGTTTCAAATTGACTTCTCTCCAATAGTAAAAGAAAAACCAAAATGGAGGTATGAGGAGGATTTCGGTGATGAAAGTACATTGTTTCGTGTTTCAGTTGACCTCTCCCAGGATGTAAAAGAAAAACCAAAATGGAGGTATAAGGAGGATTTCGGTGATGAAAGTACATCGTTTCGTGTTTCGAATCAATTCCTCCCAGGAAGTAAAAGAAAAACCAACATGGAGGTATAAGGAGGATTTCAGTAATAAAAGTACATTGTTTCATGTTTCAAATTGACCCTTCCCAGGAAGTAAAAGAAAAACCAAAATGGAGTATAAGGGGGATTTTTGTAATAAAAGTATATTTTTTCATGTTTCAAATTGACTCCTCCCAAGAAGTAAAAGAAAAAAGAAAAAAAGGAGGGTATAAGGAGGATTTCGGTAATAAAAGCACATTGTTTCGTGTTTTGAATTGACCTCTCTCAAGGAGTAAAAAAAAAAATGAAAATTTAGGTATAAAGAGGATTTCAGTAAAAAAAATACATTGTTTCGTGTTTTGAATTGACCTCCTCCTAGAAGTAAAAGGAAAACCAGAATGGAGATATAAAGGAGATTTAGGTGATAGAAGTACATTGTTTTGTGTTCCGAATTGACCTCTCCCAAGACGAAAAAAAAAAAAAAATGAAATGGAAGTATAAGGAAGATTTTGGTAATAATAGTACATCGTCTTGTGTTTCGTATTGACCTCTGCCAAGAAGTAAAAGAAAAACAAAAATTGAGGTATAAGAAATATTTCGGTGATAGAAGTACATTGTTTCGTGTTTCGAATTGACCTCTCCCAAGGTGTAAAAGAAAAACCAAAATGGAGGTATAAGGATGATTTCGGGAATAAAAGTACATTGTTTCGTTTTTCGAGTTGACCTCTCTCTGGAAGTAAAAGAAAATCAAAATGGAGGTATAAAGAGGAATTTTGGTAATAGAAGTAAATTGTTTCATATTTCAAATTGACCCCTCCCAAGAAGTAAAAAAAAAAAAACAAAATGGAGGTATAAGGATGATTTTGGTACTAAATGTACATTGCTTTATGTTTCAAATTGACTCCACCCAAGAAGTAAAAGAAAAACCAAAATGGAGGTATAAGGAGGATTTCGCTGATAGAAGTACATTGTTTCGTTTTTTGCATTGACCTCCGCCAAGAAGTAGAAAAACCAAAATTGAGGTATGAGGAGGATTTCGGTGATAAAAGTACATAATTTGTGTTTCGAATCGACCTCTGCCAAAAGTAAAAGAAAAATCAAAATGGAGGTATAAGGAGGATTTCAGTAATAAAAGTACATTGTTTTGTGTTTTGAATTGACCTCTCCCAAGAAGTTTTAAAAAAAAAACTAAAATTGATGTATACGGAGGATTTCGGTAATAAAAGTACATTGTTTCGTGTTTCGAATTGACCTCTCCCAAGAAGTAAAAGAAAAATCAAAATGGAGGTATAAGGGGGATTTTGGTGATGCAAAAGAAATTAGAAAAATAAATAAAATGAACTCATCCTTTCACCATCCGATAGTGGACATGGACCTTTAAGATCCGTCAGACCTCTCTATTGTGGGTATTGTGGAGCCAATTTGTCCTGAACTTATCTAGTTTTTCAATCCATTTGATATTTTGTGGGTCCCGGTTTTGCATGTAATCTCCGGGGATCCACATCGTGAGCCATGATGTTCAACAGTTATCTGCCATTCTCGCAACGTAACCGGTTCATTGCCATCTGAGTTTTCTTGTGGATTCTATGATATATTAAACTCCAGTTTCTCCCCTAATACATTGTGCAGTCTTGTGATCTCTCCATATGAGGTTGAGCATGATTCTCTCTTGTGCATGTTTTCTGTTGAGGGTCAGACACCTGGTTAGATATCATGTTTCAACTCCACGGATGTAATTTCCATATTCTTGAAGTTTGAGCTTGTCCTAAAGAACGCATTCTCATGAATTCTTTTATTGTATCAAATATGTCTCCAAATGGGCACCATTTTTTTTCAACACGAATGGATTAACATATCATACCCTACTCAAAACGTGGGAAAATGTTGTTTTGTTTTTTTTTTGATTCACATTGAATATACTGTATTGTATTTTACTTATTTACAATTTTTTCTATCCATTGAAAAAAATGTTGAACAAATTAATAGATATTCTTTATTTCTACTTTTTTGCATTGTATGAGTTTTATATCTACTGATGTAGGCATATGGAAACACTTTGAGGGGTTGGGGGGCTTGATTTGCACAAAATTTAACTCGGTTCTGTTTGAAGTACGCTGATTTCCAAGAAATTTCACACAGTTCTGCTTGAATTAAGCAGTTTTGATAGAAATTTCACTGTTTTGCAGGAATTATGCTGATTTGCCAGAACTTTTACCTTGTTCTGCCGGAATTACAGTGATTTGCCAGAACTTTTAACTTGTTCTGCCTGATTTGCCAAGCTGCCCATGTTTGCTGATCATTCATTTTAATTCATTGTAGATATAGTTTGAAAGGAATAAATTGAGAAAAAAGGAATTGATGAAACATCATCTTTTAATTCACGTACGAGAACAAATACTGATATAACTTTCAACCTGCTTCATTTAAAAAGGGCAACTTTAAATCAAATCAAATATTTTAGGTAAATCAACACCCACCAAGATTTGCAAACAATTTTTCGGCTGGATAGTTGGATTACTCCTTTCAAGTGCTACCACTGATGACATCCTTCTACTAACTTTGATATTACACATCCAAATGTGGATTTAAATACGTAACACGTTTCCCACCATTTTCCATGGGAATTATGAACTAATCTAGATTTGCATGTCAGCCATTTATAACTGTAACATTGAAACGATATTATGTATAGTTTTGTCAAAACACAAACAAACGAAGAGAGAGAAACAACTGCTGTCAATATCAGATATGTACCTTTGAACCAATATCATGTCACCCACAATACTGTGTGACCAGGATGCATACATCCTGTGATGAAACCATGGTTCTCTTTTATTCTGAATATTTCAGGTGTTCTGTGTTGAAGATTGTGTTGCAGAAAGAGAAGAATTTACATGCCAGTTGAAACATCCATTCTAGATACATACAACAAAAATCTTGTGTAGAAAAATGAAAGGCTTTTCTGCTTATATTTTTTAGTTCTCGTTTTAGTGGCCCTCTTTCATAACGGCTTTTAAGCAGTTCCTGCAGTTCCAAATTAGCTACACAAAGCATTAGCATATTTTAAAAACTCAAATATCAAGGCAAAAAAAAAACAAAACAAAACAAGAGCTCAAAACCAAACTTTGCACAGAGCCACAACAGAAGTAACACATATCAGTTTTCTATCTCACTAGTTATTTCCTTTGTCAATTCCTTCTCTAATGGCTGGCCAACAAATCATCTTTATGCTTTCCCTCTCACTGACGGTCACTCATCAACTTTTCACACTCTTTCGTTGCTTTCCCATGGCCCTCCTTCTCTCTGCCAGGTACTGAATGGCCACACAAAATCCCACAGTTTTGACTGCCAGCACAAAACTCTTCCATTATCTCGTCCAACCTAATTCTAAATGTCTTAAATTTTCCTGCTTAAAATAACCATAGCCCATTGGGTTCCTTTTATCATTTCTTCAAAATTTCAGAATCGATTGTTTCTATCGAAACACTACCTAGTCGCCAAGTGGATCAAATTTCACTAATCTGCCACGCAACATACACATGTTATATCCATGCTACTAAGCATATTAATTGTACAAGAACCTTGTATGCATGTAGAGAACATTTTATATGCACCTGACACTATCCACATTGCCACATGAAAATGATTGAATAGCACCAGAATTCAGTGAACCAAAGTGTCACGTTTCAGATTAATTCTAACAAATCATAGTCCAAAACAGAAAATAAAGATATTTCATCTTAGGTACAACATATATGGCTGAAAGGAATGGATTTGTACCACCCAAACATTAATAACACTGGAAAACTGCAGTTAATAGTATCGGCGTAACATCCTGCCAAGGATATAACATTTGAATCTCCTCTTCAAATACGATCGTATCACTGTTTTCGCGCATGTATTGACCTTTCAGTCCCGTATCATCATTAATGTTTATATGCTGAATGTGCATTTTATTTGTTCATCCAAATAGTTGTATACGTCGTCTTTACCCTGTTTAATCTCTACGTCTACAATCAAACTTGGCGGGCATATTCCCCCTGCTATCATGACAACTATACATCTCCCTTTCTCCTTTCAATCTCTGCACTGACGTCTGCGTGTTGGCCCAAAAACACAGCATGCACCTATTCTTCAACGAGAACTATATAGCAGCCCTAGAATCAAAGCATTTGGAATTAGCATCTCTTTGTACAATACCCTTTAAAATAAAAAAGGCATAATATTAGCTTGTATTTAACTACAGATATACAGCAACATGGTAATTTTCGAGCAGTATAAAATCAATCATAAATATTTATTATATAACTATCATAACTTGAACTATAACCTCATTTATGTAAAATTGTAGATACAGTTATGATTTATGAATCTAGCAAAATACCGTTTAGATGTCCCTCTCTAAGGTGGAAAATCTAGATTAATTTCTTTCAAATTTCCCTTCTCTTTGGGCCAAAAATTTTTTTCCGGTCGAAAATCTCTTCTCGTACGTAAGATTGGTTGATAATAGGTCATAAAAAAGGGAAAGTAACTCTGATATGTTATGGTAGTGATAACTTTTTTTCCCATCAGACCGTTGAAAAATTACATGTTTCCCCTGGGACGAATTGATTCGGTCATCTATTGGTATATACTTTACAATTTTACAAAATAAAAATACCCCAAGTATCAGAGATGAATTTAGAGGCAGTTAGAATCCGGTAACTCCTTTCGCAAGGGACGTAATCTGGTCATTTCGATGCTGAGTAGCTTCCCTTGATGGTATTTTTCAGCCAATTGGGAACCTTTTTTACTCAAACGATCATTATTAGTCAAGAGAAAAAAAATCATGTAACTTATGAGAAAACATCAAATATGGAAATAAACTATTTTATGGTGTGCTGAATTCAATGAATGAACAATACAAATGATGAGAAAAATTGTTCCTTGTCAAATCATTGGTTCAAAATATCATTTTATTTCATCGTAACTTTACAATTTCATCAGGACATTTTTACGTATATGATGCATTTCCTAGCAGGCTCCTCGGGCTAGGGTGAATCTTGATGCACTGCAACTGAGCAGCTTTGCATCTAAAGCAACCTTTGTATGCAGTTCTGCAGCAACGTCAGATTTGTTTCTTCTCAGGACTTTAACGCTTCCGGGAGATTGGCCCAGTGTGGTCGCCATGTTAAATCAGTGTATACCCAGCCCCAGTTAGATGGACCAGGGAGGGCTAAGCAATAAAACTTTGTTGTCATTCATATTCAGCCTGATACACAGCTCCTTTGATGCACTCTATAAGTGCTACATCGATATTTTCAATGATAAGCAATCCATGATTGAAGAGCCTTTTGTTAGCTCCATTCATGTCTTACTCATCATCATCATCATCATCATCATCATCATCATCATCATCATCATCGGTCACTCAACTTCCGTCGTTGGACATGGACCTTCCCTGGGATCAACCACATTTCTCTATCGTGAGCGTCGCGGGGCCAGTATTTTCTGAATTCGTATAGTTCGCCTCCCCATCTTGTATTCTGCCGGCCTCGCTTCTGCACGTGATCTCTGGGTATCCAGGTTGTGAGTCGGAATGTGTGCAATTGTTACAACATGACCAGCCCATTGCTATTTAAGTTTTCTAGTGATGTCCTGGACTCCTGTTTTCTGCCTGACATACAAAAAAGATATCAGCAGCAGCAGCCTTTTAGCGTCCGTCGTTGGACTCGCCAGACCCCTCTATCGATGACATTGCGTAGTCTGTACTTTCTGAATTTATCAAGCTCTTCTCGCCATCTTTCTTTCTGCTGGCTACGATTTCACTTATGATCTCTGGGGATCCATATTGTGAGTCATGATGTCCAGTGGTTGTCTAACATTCTTGCAATATGACCAGCCCATCGCCATTTGAGATTCTCATTTTCTCTACGATATCTCGGACTGTCTGATATACTATGTCGTCTTGTGATCTCTCCATGTGAGGTTCAGCATGATTCTCTCATGCATACGTTGCACACTTCTCAGTTTTCGAGTCTGTCTCTTGGTTAGGTTCTATATTCCAGCTACGTAAGTGACTATTGGGAGGATGCATTGGTTGTATACTCTTCTTTTTTTAGGATTAATGGGATTGGCTTGTTTTTTAAAGGTGAACTTGCTCTGATGAGGACTTGTAATCCTAGAATGATTATTCGCTTGATTTATTCTTTTGTGAGTTTCATAGAGATTCGTTGTCATGACAATTATAAACTTAGTGTGTATTCACCTCCAATGCTCATCGCGCTGTTTTTTTTCTTTTTTCCATGGGAGAATGACACAGAATCACACCCTAATAGTGCATGGAACATTGGTAATCCTTTGCTTTTTAGACTATCAAGTTATCATGTACAGAGAAGTTTCTGTTGTTATTCGAAAACCCTAAAGCTATCATAATTCTAGTCTAATCTTTTAAAAAAAGTGACAACAACGACAACTAAATCAGCAGCGAGTGTTTTTATAATTATTAAGACCTCCTTGTGTCTTTCTTTTCCACATAGGTCTGCGTGAAATATCACTCTGATCACGGAAACAGTTCATCATTTGAAGACAATTCCATTGTTGAATGTATTGATGATGTTTTGTCTGATGTTCGGATACTGAAAGGCCAGAAACTTGAATAGGTCTTTCACTAGTATAGGGGTATCAAGTAGAACTCACCTCTTCGTAGATCTCACTCCTTGTCCATGAAACTCATGCACATCATATTTCAAGCTGTTATCAAAGTATCTACCCCATACAACATCGATTTTGTCAATTTATTCAAGCTGCATTACTAGCTGTGGATAGAAAATATTGCCATCATAATCCTTGAAGCCTCTGGCCTTTAGGTGACAAATGACCAATGTACCTGGATCTTGCTGCTCAACCTGAGCGTCTGGGACAGTTTGTACTTGCTGCAAATCTCAAGGATTCACTCAAAGTCAGATTTCTTCCCTTTCCAAATGACAGAAGAAAGTCAGTTGCTCAGATCTGACAAGATATGTACAGCCTTAAAAGCGTAGCAATCAAGTTTTAGAAACAGATGTTATGCTTGAGGTTTCTTCATCACTCTAATTTGTTGTTAAGACAAGCATGTATCAGGACAATCGAGGTCTCCTCATCTCATTTTTGATCTCCACATACAATGATGAATAAGCTTTTGAAGCTTTTTCATTATTTAGTCACATTTTACACGATTCTTACAATTTGTAACCCTCAACGACTGAACTATATAATGAGTTCGATTTCCATTGATTGTACTCACGCTCGTGGTCTTGTAACAGTCTATGTTGAGCTTGGTATATACTGATACAGAGAATTTCTCCACAGCCATGGTCGGCTATTTAATTTTGAAGACTGTCCATACTGTAAATTGAGCTTGATTGACTGCTCAACGGTTATCGTCTTAATACAAAATTGTTAATATCACGAAGAGCTTGGAAAATGTATAAGCTGCAGGAATAATTAAGTAAAACATTTTATAGGCAGTGGCATTCACAATCTAACTATTTGTGAATTGTGTTTGATTATCTCTCTCTCTCTCTCTCTCTCTATTCGTAACATCCGCTGTTTATTACATAATAGAAGTAAAATGAAATTAATTTAACTGTTTCATACTAGGTTTAATATTGGCTGGGTGGAAACAAGCCCAACGTAAGATAAAGTGTCATCAGTTTGACACAAACTTTGCGTTTTCACAGGAGTACGACACAAACTCAGTTTTCATTCGTTGAAATAAGATTGAGTATTCACCATTTTCACACCTCAACGGAACTGTGTTTGTTGTGCTTGCATCTGGAAGTGAAAAATCTCCCTTTCATGGTTTTACCCGGATGATCTATTGCCCGTCTCATTACGCGATTGATCAGGCTGAGTCAGTATATGAATAGCTTGGTGATACCCAACGTAAATATATTTAAAACCAAATCTAAAATAATCATCTATATGTTTATACGTCTTATTTTCTTTTATTCTGCATTCGTTACCAAGAAAGTATTACATTTTATACTCTTAGAAATAATTTCTGTTTTCACTGGAATATCATATATCTTACAATTTGTAGGGAGAAGAAAAAAAAAATAAAATGAAAAATAAAAAATAAACGTGGAATTTTCCTGATCTCTCCAGTCACATGAATAAAATGTACAGACGCTTTTGGTGTAAATCCACTGGCTCATAAGTACGTTGTCTTTCGTAAAACTAACTATTTCCTCGATATTCTTTGGTCTTCCTCTGTTGTATATTGTACCTATTATAATATTTAACAATGATTCACCAAGAACAGAAAATGGTCACCCTCCCCCCCCAATCGGCTGTATATGTGTGCAAAATTCACATATGCTTTATCCTATTTTTGGGGGGTTGAAATTTTTCCCCTCTTGGGATAAAAACTCTGCTGTATGATATTCATCGAGACATATTTTTAATTAAAAAAGTTTTGCTTCTTGACTAGACAGAAAATTAAAAAATCACTTCCCAAGTCCCACTCAGTTTAAGGGTTCTGCAGACAGAGATTCAGGGCGTCTGGGAGGTCCGTACTTCTCAACTTGCTCGGGGAAAGAGCGATTAATTTTTCTAACATTAAATATCAAGAAACTTCATGGAAAAAAATCTTAAATGATCCAAAGTAATAATAAATTAATCTTAAAAATCAAAAATGCATTGTTTTGTTCCAATTAAATATACATAAAATGTCTTCCTTGGTTCTGTGGTAAATTTCTTTGAATATATATATTTTTTTTTACTTTACTCTTCTGTCAATTCTACTGCTGAAAGATTTTGACTCTAATGTAAATTAAAAATGCTCGATCATTTATTTTGTTCTTGTTTTTGATATTCTAAATGTCTTTTCTTTTTTTTTTTTCACCAATTTTTTTTGTAAAAACTATTTTTTCCGCTCGGACCTCCCTCCCCTACTAAAAGATCCTTGGATATAACTTCTCAAGATCCTAGATAACGCCGGTTCTAAACTAGGAAACAAAACAATTGTAAAAGTTTTTGCAATCAGTTGAGGTTTTGCAAGAAATTTTCTAAAAAACAACAAATTTTCACATCGGTTGGTCTCTATATGTAATGATAAAAAAAGCTTATTTTTGGACAGTGGACTCAGTGCACTCTCTGTATAACATTGTGAGATGTTAATAACAAAACTAAGGTGAGAATGACTTCGAATGTGACAAGTCATTGGGAAATTTAGATTCATGCCCTTCCCAAAGGTGTTAATGCGAAAATAATGAAGGCAGACTCAATCAGATTTTAAACTTGGTTCAGATTTGATTAATAGAGTTGTCACTAATTACACCACAATTAGATGGGAAAACACTATGGATAAAGGGGAGTAATCGAGATTCAGCAACATGCTATGTTATCTCCCTTTCATCAGCAGGCTTTCCTCTCATCAGTTTTTAAGTTAACGGGAATAACCAAGTTGACACCCGAGTTGATAGATTCCATAAAACAATTTTTGGATTCAACAGACCTTTTATATGAATATCCCATTTTATCAGTCATTAATGAAATATTATAAATTAACCTTTCATTTCTAAAAATTATCAACAATATTCAAAGAAAATCTTATTAAAGAGAACATGGGTTGACTTGGAAGATGTAAGATAAGATTTTTGGTCTACACCCGAAAGGTCAAGAACCACTGAATTACGATGTCGAAAAGCGATTAAATATTTTATATCAGCTGCAGTATTTGTGTACACAGAGTATGATATTCAAAGACTAAAAGATGAGGAAAGTTTTCATACATGAAAAAACAGTTCTCCTCACTTTTGACCCCTGAAAGGGAGTTGAAGTCCCTCTTTTGAATCTTCGAAAAGGGAAAAGTTCCACTTCACTCTTGGCCCATTGAGGAAGAAGGAGTTCCTTTCCACTTTTGACCCGTGAAGAGGAGAAAGTTTCTCTTCACTTCTTACCCCTCAAAAGTGCGGTCTCTCTTTTGAATCCCTGAAAGGGAAAAGGTTCCCCTTCACTCATAACCCGTAAGGAAAAAAGTCTCATTTCACTTTTGACTTGTAAAAGGGGGAAAATAATTATATACAAGCCAATAAAATATGTGTACGTATACATGTATATTGAACTAAAAGAAAAGTTCCTATTTATAGTTACATTGAGACTTGAAGCCCCTCTGAAAGCTCTTGAAATGTCCCCAAGACAATTTGAAACCTTGTTCTAATTCCAATGAGTATACTCACCAAATTTGCTCGGGCTGCGCCCATCTTTAGGTGGTTTCTATAGCGTGTAGAGAGACAGACGGTGCAACACCTCAGACTGATTGATTCAGATTCTTAATCCTAATTTGATACTTTCCCATCGTACAGTACTGTACATTGTATTTAAGCTTTTTTATATTTAAAAAATGCCTCTAGCAGGTGTTTGGTATCAACGAACCCCTAACTTGGTCCGTTGAAATGAGGGTTTACTGTGCTTGGACATTTAGGAATAGAATTTGAGTTTACCATTTGACTATGTGTTTATGTAAACCGTGATAACCTTGGTAAGACTTGTTAGAGAGATACATCTTTCACAATTATAGTTGTGCGTGCAGTATTGGGGGTGATCAATTACAAGATTTGGAAAAAAGCCTAATCAATGCATAAGTTACTTTCCTCGCCCTTTGGAGGAATTTAGAGGAATTAGAATGTCATTCTGACTGTTTCTAAATAAAGTAGAACGATGGAATTTCTAAGTAATCATTTTATAAAATAAATTCGTTTTATGGAGTCCATCAAATCTAGTGTTAACTTAATGATTCCCGTAAACTTAAAAACTGATCAGAAGATAGCCTGCTCATGTAAGGGAGGTAACATAGCTTGTCGCCCGAATCTCGATTACTTCCCTTTATCGAGAGAGTTCTCCATGTAATCGTGGTGCAATGGGCAGCAACACTATAAATCAAATCGGTTGTACAACTGTTATGACTCACGTCTCGCTTTTGCTTAGTGTAGACACATCCAAATTTTTGGAATATTTTGGGTGCTTGGGGTAATGGTTAGCAAACTGTGTGCCAACCTAGTTATGACCGTTGGTCAGACGAAGCCAAGTGTCAATAGATGGTGTGCAACGCAATGAAAAAAGGTATGAGTCATGATTTCAAAGACCAAAACTTAATTGTGTGAATCATATTGTTATTAGAATTTTTTTCCTTTTTTACGTAATTGTGAACGTAATTTTGCCACCCCAGCACTCAAAATCTTGGGTACGCCCCTGTTTAATCGGAATCTAAACGAACGAAGTTTGGAATAGTAAATAAAATGAAAAGCATTGATTACTCACAAAAAGGGAAATAATTGGAGCATTCTATATGAAGTTATCTCCCTTATAAGCACGATGCTATTAGATCACACCGGCAATATCAATCACTTGTGGCGGCTGACGAGATATCTCTCCTGAAATTTCTTTGTTTTGCTTCTTCTTTCTCCGGCAGTGACTTTATTGATGATTCAGAGACAAGTTGTGAGTATTGGTGAAAGCAACAATTGTCCTCGACGAGACTTCTCGTCATTATGACAAGAATATACTTGTTCAAAGTGATCAACTAAACTTAGCTGATCATTGCACAAGGTTGCAATAATAATAATAATAATAATAATAATAATAATGATAATAATAATAATAATAATGATGATGATGATGAAAACTGCTTGTGAGGGGTAGATCCACTATCAATGGTCTGCAAGACTGATTCCCAAACTTTTGCTTTACAATCAGAAGTCAGAGATTATTTCTCTAAGAAGCTACATTTCAGAAGTCCCCTAGGAGAATCGAACTTACACCCTAGCGAATTAGTCTCTACAAAACTTCATTGTCAGCTCAGACCATTCGACTGTTCCATTTGTTTCCATCCGACTGTTAAGTTCATAGCGTCTCAACAGACAAACATGATCCATTAATAGAAATTCTTCATGTTTAGATAGTCAACTTATGTGCCAGTAGATACGGAATATCGCTTTAATTTTTTGTGGAAAAAAAAGAGCTGGGGTTAGAGTTATACTTTTAAAAGCGAGGATTTAAAACTGCAAAATAAGGTAAAAATTCACTACTTACATTTTTCCTTTGTGTATAATTTTCGTAAAAATAACTGGATTATCAATGTATAGCAGCAAAATGAAGCAAAAGTTTACTTTGCTTGGAAAGTTTCCAGTTTTATTTGTTGAACTAGCATAGTACCCATGAAAAGACTGGATTATCAATGCATAGATCGGATTTCTGCCTAGGACCAGAGTGCAGTAACGATGTACCCATTGAAATTTTTACGCATACACACACCATCATCGAAGTATAATCTGACACAAACACACAGTAGTGAGGACATCCGGTAAGGGTCAGGAAGGAATAAACTGATTTTTATCCGTTGTTGATTTTTAATCACAGTGCTCAATATTTAAACAGTAAATTGAGCTGTTCATGCAATGTTCCCGTTTTCTTTGTTCTGTTTACGCTGTCTAGACAACATATGTGATACATTCATCATGTAATAACAGGAGAACATTTCAAATTAATTCTATGTGATATAACGCAATTGTTCTCATCAGAAATATTCATTTCTTGTGTGTATATATATATATATATATATATATATATATATATATATATATATATATAGAGAGAGAGAGAGAGAGAGAGAAAGAGATCATAATATGATTTCAGTTTGTAAGAATACAAGAAAAAGGAAATAGAAAACTTTTTCATCTGTTATAGATGTTTAATCAAAGTAATTAGAGCTATTAATATATAGATAAAAGATAATTACTAGCCTCGAAGCAGTTTATATTTGCAACAGTTGGTGAATGGGCATGTTGGATATATCTTAGAAGACTCAGACAACTGAAAAAAGAAGTTCCCTTCGGCCGAATTCAACACAGGAAAACATTGTGCAGAAAGCAGCAATAACTGCCGTTGAGTTTGGAAATTGCAATAACTGGTAAAAAAAGCTAACTCGAATCATGCAAACAGTAGGCTCCGTGTAAACTGCCAAAAGGTCTTCTTCACAGAAAAAGCAGTATCAAAAAATATGCCTTATAGCTCTATTAGGTCATCAAAGAACAATCATTTATACTTTTTTAAAAATCAATTCTCATGATAAGTATAACATCACGTCATCAGTGTTCACAAGCATGGGATTGTAGATTAAATTTTTCTCAAGACATGATTTATACGCATTTTTCCTTTCAACGGTAAATGAACACATCATTGGAATTCTGTTCTTGTTTTCTATCACGAGAATTGATAATAGAATGTGTGTGAATTTATTTCGTTATGAATAAAGTTATATTTCCTATTGAATAAGTTTTATAACTTTTTTTCATACCCTTGGGGCAATTTTTCTTATTCAAAATTTTGTCTCAAAACTTTATGTCTGATAACCCTTTAAAACGAATTGAATTGGACCCGGAAAAAAAACGACTTGAAATAGTTGAATTATTAAAAACAAATTACCTAAGAGAAATGCTTAGGGGTTCTTTGTGTCAGCCAATACATAAATAATCGCGTCATTCTTGACAAAAATATGCTAGTATTCA
Organism: Thysanoteuthis rhombus; assembly: GCA_963457665.1. NCBI lineage: Eukaryota > Metazoa > Mollusca > Cephalopoda > Oegopsida > Thysanoteuthidae > Thysanoteuthis > Thysanoteuthis major. Next base: position 101,278 of record OY735207.1, read on the forward strand.
TATAAAAGCCATAAATGCAAATTATCATATTCACTTGTATAATTGATTATTGTGTCTGAGTTTTGTTTTAATCTCAAACTTACAATAGATTGATCCATGTGAAATACATTTAAAGACATAATGAAATTATAAAGGCTTTGTAAAAAGATGAAGAAGAAGTCACAAAAACGTTGATCACGTGGACACAGCATCAGAATTTTGTTCTTGTTTTCATTTTATTTTAATATCAAATGATTAGGAGAACTGAAGAAAAGGGAAGTCCTGAATAGTAAATACTACCTGTTGCTTTTGTCTGTTCAGATAAAGTCGATTTCCCTGTCTATTCGTTTCTTTCAATGTGAGAGTTATGTATTGAGAAATAGATATAAATGATCCGACAGAATGATTATAGATTGCGCTGAATTATATCGGAACTTTTCTTTGAAATGATCTTCTGTCGTTACACGGTTAGTGTACCACTTAGCCTAGACAATGTTAATAGAACATAACTGTCGGGTTCAAATTCTTTATATGATTTCTCCAATTTGTCTCCACCATTTAAGCAACACATCAATAAAACCTATGCTTGCCTGAAATCTCTATGTTTCACCAATATTGTAATCATTTATTGATGGCATACATTTGTATTCTTATCTATATAAAAATAGACTTGCCCCCAAAAGTACAGGGTCGATTCCCATAGGTATTCCAATATTTTGCAATGGAATTTGGTTGCCTATTTCGAAGCAACTTTCTGTAATAATATGGTTTAGAACTTTTTTTAAGGGTAGCTTTAGTGAAGTATGGTTTATCATTATATATTTTTTCGATCAGCAAGCTTTAAAATCTGTGATGGTAGTATACTGGCTTTGACCACCTGCGAATACTAAATCTGTTAATAAGGTTTGTACGTGGAATTTTTGTACATAGTGTGCCAAAATCATGTTGAAATTGATGTACATTTCTTGTATATGTTTATTTTGGTTATTTTTCTATGACTATGAATAGATTTAGGTTACCATGGAATTTCTTTTTTTTATGGAATTCATCTATTTGATTATACATTGATCTGAACATTCTCGACATTGCTATACTCAGAAATTTGGTAAACATTTTCTGGGCTATAATAAAACAGGCATTCATTCGAGTTTTACGTAGTTTAGGCAGCCAGTACTTCATCGTTGATGAGTTTGATTTTTCTTCTCTCTTTTGTTCGAAAATTCTAAATTATGCAATGCTATTAC
>OY735207.1:107500-200000 GCA_963457665.1 Thysanoteuthis rhombus
GGAGAGAAACAACTTTTCGAATACTGATTTCCAAGGAGACAGAGTATTTCTACCTTGATTCGCATCCATTTAGCCTTTTTCACCACAAAAGAAATCTTAGAGAGAGGGAGAGAGAGAGAGAGAGAGAGATGTTCCTATGGTCTGTCTGTTTATTTAGGTGAATGCCGAAGATCATTTAAAAAAACCTCTGCAACAGCATATTGTTTGATTCTTCCGTTCAGTTGAGAATCAGCACCCCTTTTTTATTCAGGACAAGGCAGTTGAGGCCCTCATGAACAAGGAAAGGCATTCAATAATGACAGGACCCAACCAAGAGAACCTGACTTGATTTCAATAGAAAATCTATGGAAGTCCGTAAGGGGGTGTATCCAACGTTTAAATTCTAAAAACTTGAACGAACGCTTGGGGAAGAATGATAATATGTGGAGAAACATCGCTCGTGAATTTTTGAAAGAAATAATTCACTGAGGTAAATAGTTAACGAGGGCTTCCACAGCGAATACAAATTTTGCAATGAATGTATAGATTTCAAGTTTAGAAAATGATTTGTCCTCTACCCCAAGATCACCATGTTCGTTACACAAATTTATATTTTTTTATCATTATGGATGTCTGTCAATCCGCCTACCAACCCACCGATCATGTTATAACTTTACAAAGAATAGTCTAGCAATATGCTGCAAATGAAAGATTTTGTTAATGCCTATCTGTAACAACAAAGGATTAACTTTTATCATTGTATTCATTCTTTATATTTTGCTCACTAATATATATATATATATATATATATATATATATATATATATATATAGACAGATATATATATATATATATATATATATAGAGAGAGAGAGAGAGAGAGAGAGAGAGAAAGAGAGAGAGGGAGAAAGAGAGACAGAGAGAATAAGACTGATTTTGGCCTTTGTATACTTTTATATATATATATATATATATATATATATATATATATATATATATATATATATATATATATACGTTGTTTTTTGGTATACAAATAGTTTGGGCCTTTGTATACTTATTATAAATTGCGTTGTATCATATAGAGATTTTTTTTTAAATGATTTCCGGTCATTACACTGGTAAGATATCAGTCAATTTATAAAACGTGAATAGAATGAACTATCAAGGAAAATGTGGTTTTTGCAGGAATCGAATCTGCCAACGTTCGGGTTGCTATTTTGGGGATTGAAAGCAATTATCTAGACCTTTGTATTACCGGCAGCTGTTTAGCTCAATGGTAAGAGCGTCTAGACCCTTCTCTCTCCCTCCCCCTTCTCTCTCTCTCTCTCTATCCACATAGATATATATAAGGCCTCTCTGGGAGTATGCCGATTCGAAGAACATTCCGATAAGCAAATTAACAATAAATTAGACAGGACCAAACGGACGCCTAAACGAACACACTTCCATAGGATTAACCAGTGCATAGTGGAATTCTATTGAGTGAGTTGTTGTACTGTTTGAAGGTGTCATTCACAATCTTCAGACTTTGGACGAGATTAAAGAGAGCTGATGGTGATCCCTCGAAAGGAGTTTGCCAACCAAACGTTTCGTGTACCAAGGGGGTACTTTGAAGGAGACTGAATCAACATTGTTTCAGAAGGGCCATTTTTTGTTACTATCAAATGGCTGGATGCTTTCTGGACATATCTCGAGGTTCTCAGCCAAGGAGGAATTCCGTCTTGGGAGAAAATTTTCGCGTTCCAGGGGGAATGGATCTGATTGGATGACTCAAACTGGTGGAATGTTAATTTTTTTTTACTCAAGAGTCAGGGACATCATAGAATCCATTAAAAATCTCAAATGGTGGTGGGCTGGCCATATTGCAAGAATGGCGGACAATTGATGGATATCACGACTCACGACATGGATCCCCCGAGATCACATGCGCAACCGAGGCTGGCAGAATATTTGATGGACAGACGAGCTAAACAAGTTCAGAAAGTACTGGCTCCGCGGTGCCCATGATAGAGAAGTGTGGCAAATCCTGGAGAAGGTATATGTCCAACGACGGACGTTAAAAGACTGATGATGACAGTTCTAAAATGCAGCTTTGGAGTAGGACAATCTTGGAAGGAAGGAGTGACCTGGAATAAAGTGAAAAGGGCGCATAGACAGAAAAAAGGTTTAGGCCCCTTAGTATAGTAAGTCTTGAAATAACACCCCATCATCAAACGCATTTAAATTCCCAAGTCTGAGTGGATATATTGAACTCATATTCCAAAAGGATAAGTACGACTGAAATTAGGTGTCTGTTAGACCAACAGAAGCCAGGAAACGCCGTTAGAGAACCTCATAAACGACGACGTTTTTAGCACAAACAAGTCGAGTGTATCACCAGCTTCTGTACGGAAACAGAATTCAGTACTTATATCCTCATTATTTTGGGTGTATTGTCCATACTGGCACGTACATAGACAACAGAGAGATAATCAGCAAGTGTTTTGAGAGCAATTGAGGTTTTTGGATCTGAAGACCTCAAAGACGTTCCTCCGGTGCAAGTGCAGCCGGGGGTGGGGGGATGGGAACATTTTGGTGCTGACCTCAGGAATCTGCACTCTGGCATAAATGGTTTTCAGTCTGGAAAAAGGTGGCGTCAACACTTTGGTGCAAATAACGCAATTTTTGACTCGTTTTCTTTTTTCTTTTTTTTTTTCATTCTTTCCCTTCGTCTCAAATGGGTGTTTCCCTTTCTTTTCTACAATGTTTTCATTCTTCTATTCAGTCACGGACATTTTCAATTTCACTTTTTCATTTTCTTTCTCTGTTTTTTCTTCCTTTTTCTTTCTTTCTTTCTTTTTCCACGACTTTTTCCTTTTCTTCTTCCTTTCTTTCTTTCATTTTCTTTCTTTCTTTCTTCCTTTTATTTCTTTTTTTCCCTCCTCATCTTTTCCTGTTATTTTTATTCTTTTTTTCTTTTTCTTTCCTTTCATTCGTTTTTCTATTTTTTTCTTTCATAACAGTCCCATTCTGATCTTTTTTTTAACATTTGGTATTGCATGTACAGAATCTGAAGGCAAATACAAATTAAAAATAGCCTGGCTACTGCACGGTCTAACTTTACTCCTTGCAAGCGAAGAATTTAGGGAAGGCAGCATTTCATTGATTGCGTTTCCACGGTTTATGGGGTTAAAATAAAGTGGGAACTCTTCCTCTTTTTAGCACCATTGCTCTCCTTTAAACATTGCCTCCTTTTTTTTACGAGAGTCCCATTTTTAAAAAAAATTTCTGTCCCCTTTCCTTTATCGTTACGCCCCCATTTTTATCATTATACCCTCTTTTTTTGTTCCAGCCACTTCTTCTTAGAGATTAGCTCGACTTTTTTCTAGCATCAAAGCCCGTTTTTAACTTTGCCCCATGACTCCTTTTTTGATATCAAACATCTCTTCACATTAATCCCCCCCCTATTCACAGTTACAGGACAAATGTTTTTATTTTTACATTTGCACCCGATTTCTTCGAATTAGCCCCCTTTTATTCTAAGTGTGTAAAAAAGTGGTATCAAATTAATTTTTAAAGGTATGTACAAAATTTATATTTAGTGTTCGAGAATTTTTTTATAACAAATTGAAGTAAACTCTAACTGATTTCCATCTATCTATCTTCCTATTTTTTTTTGGACAGCAATTTACTCTACACATTTGAGCAGGTGTTATGCCTAGTTATTATTATTGATAACAAATATCTTCAGTGTCCTCCAACATTTGTTCCTAACTGCTACCCCCTGTGTCTTTCCAATGCGCAGAATTGCATTAAAAATCCATTGGGCAAAGTTTCAGCGCCAATCGATGGATAAAAATGACATTCGAAAGACCATCTATGAAGGCGTATGTGCTAGATGTGCCTTCCCGGCCAATACCGGCTATATCTGTCAATATGGTCTGAAACGAAAACTACATCAAATGCAGCCAATTCAATGGTAAAGTTGCATTTGCCACGTCAAATTACGCCATAAAAAGCCATAGAATCGATATGTAAAAATGACATTTCAAAGACCATTTCTGAAGGCTCACGTGTTGAAAGGGCCTCCACGGCTATCACCGGATATTTCTGTCAATATAGGGTAAATCGAAAACTACATCAAATGCAGCCGATCCAATGGTAGCGTTGAACTCAACCCATCAAACTAAGCCAGAATAAGGCATAAAATCGATAGGTAAAAATGACATCCAAAAGACCATCTTTGAGGTCTTATGTGCTAAAATTGCCTTCCCGGCCAATACCGGCTATTTCTGTCAATATGGGCTAAATCAAAAACTACATTATACAGCCAATCGAATGGTACCGTAGCAATTGACACGTCAAACGAAGTCAGAAAAAGTGATAGGACCGATGGGTACAAAATGACATTCGAAAAAACATCCTCGAGGTATTATGTGCTAAAAGTACCTCCCGGCCAATACCAGCTATTTCCATCGATATGGGTTAAATAAAAGATTACATCAAATACAGTCGATTCAATGGTTCTGTTGCAATCAGCAGGTCAAACTACGCCGGAAAGAGCCATAAAATCAACAGGTGAAACTGACATTCTCGGTCAATTGCGGCTATTTCTGTCGAATTAGGCTAAATCAAAAAATACATCAAATACAGCTGTTTTTGATCTGCTCTATTTGATGTATTTCTCATTTTAGTCCAATTTTACAGCTATAGCCACTATTGAGAGAGAAGGCACTTCTAGCATATACATAAGTGGGTCATCGAAAGTGGTTTTTCGAATGTCATTTTTACCCCTCGATTTTCTGGCTTTTTCTGGCGTAGTTTTACGTGGTGATTGCAACGGTACTTATGTATGTGCTAGAATTGCCTTCTCGGCCGATAGCAGCTATTTTCGTCAAAATGGCCTGAATTGAAAACTACATCAAATGCAGCCGATTCAATGGTACCGTTGCAATCAGCACGTCAAACTACGCCAGAATAAGCCATAAAATCGATAGTTAAAAATGACATTCGAAAGAACATTTTCGATGGTTTACTTTTGTATGTGTTAGAGGTGCATTCTTGGTCAATTTTGGCTATTTCAGTCAAATTGGGTTATATCAAAAAATACATCACATACAGCTGATCTAATGGTACCGTACCAATCAGCACGTCAAACTACGCCCAAAAAAGCCATAAAATCCATAGGTAAAAATGACATTCGAAAGACAATTTTTGAGGGCTTACTTATGTGCTAGAAGTGCCCTTTTCGGCCAATATCGGCTATTTCTGTCAAAATGGGCTAAATTAAAAACTATTCCTAATGCAGCCAATCCAACGGTACTGTTGCAATCAGCATGTCAAACTACGCCAGAAAAAGCCATAAAATCGATAGGTAAAAATGGCATTCGAAAGACTCTTTTTTAGGGCTTATGTGCTAGAAGTGCATTCTCTGCCAATACCGGCCATTTCTGTCAAAATTTGCAAAATCGAAAACTTCATCAAATACAGCCGATCCAATGGTATATTTGTAATCAACACGTCAAACTACGCCAGAAAATCCTTAAAATCGATAGGTAAAATGACCTTCGATCAAATAGGGAAAAAACAATGACATGATTGCATCCAGTGGATCAAATTACAACAGACACGACCCTAAAATCTATACATTGAAATGACATTCACTATCCCAGTTCAGAGGACATCTGTACACTATGTGCATAAAGTTCATTTGTGTTCAATATCTTCTATTTCCTGCCAATATCAGCTAACTCGAGAACTACATCAAATACAGCAAATCCAATCAAACCATTGCATTCTGTGCATCAAATTACATAAAAAATCACCGAAATTTGATTGATATAATATACATATGTAATCCCAGTTTGGTGGGCATCTATACACTACGTTGGTAATGTTCTTCTATGGCCAGAATTGGCTATATCCGTCAGTATGAGCTACTTTGAAAACTAAATGAAATACAGCAAAACCAATGACACCATAGCATTCAGTACATCGTAATACATACATGAAATTAAGATTGATTGATGAAAATTACATTCATAATCCCAGGGAGGAACTATACACTATGTGAGTAAAGTTCATTTCCAGCCAAAATCAGCTATTTTTCTGTTCGAGCTGACTGAGTAACTGCATCAAACACAGTAAAAACAATGACACCATTGTAGTCAAGGCATTGACTTAGATGAGAAACGACCATAAAATCGATACATAAAAATGACATTCATAATCTTAGTTTGGGGGGCATCTATACACTAGGTGCATATACTTCTTTTACGGCCCAAATCGGTTTTTTCCATCTATATAAGCTAACTTTGAATCTACATTAATTACAGCAAAACCAATGACAACATTGCATTCAGTGCATCGAATTACATCTGAAACAGCCATGAAATCGATGGGTAAAAATGACATTTATAATTCCAGTTTGGTGGGCATCTACTCACTAATTTTACAAAGTTCATTTCCGGCCAAAATCGGCAATTTCAGTCCATATATGCTGATTTGAATACATCAAATACAGTAAAACCAATGACACCATTGCCTTTAGCACATGAAAATACATCGAAAATGACCATAGAATTGATAAATAAAAATGACATTAATAAATCCAGTTTGGTGGGCATCTGTACACTATGTGTGTAAAGTTATTTTCCGGCAAAAATCGGCTCTATCTGTGATTATGAGCAATCTCGAAAACTACATCAAATACAGCAAAACCAATGACACCATTGCATTCAACACATCGGATTACATCAGAAATGACCATGAAATCGATTGGTAAAAATGACATTCATAATCCCAGTTTGAAGGGATCTATACATTATGCGCATAAAATTCGTTTAGGGCCAAAATTGGCTATATTGAGTTACCTGTAAAACTACATAAAATAGGGCAAAACCAATGACAGGATTGCATTCAGTGCATCAAATTTTATCAGAAAATACCATAAAATCGATGGGTAAAAATGACATTCATAATCCCAGTTTGGGGGGCATTTATACACTATAGATGTAAAGTTCATTTCTTGCTGAAATCAGCTATTTCCTTCCCATATTAACTACATCAAATACAGCAAAATCAACGACAATTTGCTTCAATGCATCGAATTACATCAGAAATGACCATAAAATTGATGGGTAGAATGACATTCATGATTCCTGTTTGGGGGCCTATATACATTACATCGGTTAAGTTCATATGAGCTAACTTAAAAACTACATCAAACAAGGACACCATTCCATTCAGTGCATCAAAATACATCAGAAATGACCATAAAATCGATGGGTGAAAATGACATTAATTATCCCATTTTCGTGGGCATCTATACACTATATGTGCAAAGTTCATTCCCGGCTGCAATCATCTATTTCAGTCAATATGAGCTAACTCAAAGACTACATCGATTGCAGCAAAACCAATGACACCATTGCAATCAGTGCATCAAATTACATCAAAAACCAAAATAAAATCGATAGGTAAAAATGACATTCATAATCCCTGTTTGGGGGGCATCTACACACTACGTGGATAAGGTTCATTCACGGCCAAAATCAGATATTTCAATAAAAAATCACATCAAATACAGCAAATCCAATGACACCATTGCATTCAGTACATCAAAATACATCAGAAACAATCATTGAATCGATAGGTAAAATGACATTCATAATCCCAGTTCAGGGGGCATCTATACAGTCTGTGCATAAAGTTCATTTATGGTCGAATTTGCCTATTTCCGTCAATTGGAGCTAACTGAAAAACTACATCAAATACTGCAAAACAAAGGACACCATTGCATTCAGCTCATCAAATTTCATCGGAAACAACCATGAAATCGGTATGTGAAAATATGATTCATAATCTCAGTTCAGGAGGCATCTATACACTATGTGCATGAAGTTCATTTCCAGCCAAAATCAGTTATATTCAAATATTTATCAAATACAGCAAAACCCAATGACAACATTGCATTCAGCACATCTAATTACATCAGAAACGACCAAAAAGTCGATAGGTAAAATTGACATTAATATCCCCAGATGGATGGCATATATACACTATATGCGTGATGTTCATTTCCGGCTAAAATCATCTATTTCTGTCAAAAATACATCAAATACAGCAAAACAACTGACGAAAATGCATTCAGTGCATCGAATTGCATCTGAATCGACCATAGAATTGACAGGTAAAAATGATATTCATTATCCCAGTTTGGGGGGCATCTATGCACTATGTACATAAAGTTCATTTCCGGCCAAAATTGGCGATTGCCTTCCGATATCAGCTTACTCAAAAACTACATCAAATACAGCAAAACCATCGACACCAATGCATTCAGTGCATTGGATTACATAAAAAACGACCATGGAATCGATAGGTAAAAATGGCATCCATAATCCCAGTTTCGGGGGCATCTATACACTAGGTGCATAAAGTCCATTTCTGTTGTATATCGGCTTTCTTGGAAAACTACATTAAATAAAGCAAAACTAACGTCACCGCTGCATTCAACGCGTCGAATTACATCAGATACGACCATAAAATCGAGTGAAAATTACATCCATAATCCCAGTTTTGGGGCATCTATACACCATGTGCATGAAGTTCATTTACGACAGAAATCAGCTATTTCCTTCAATATTAGCTAACTCTAAAACTACATCAAATACAGCAAATCCAATGACACCATTGCAATGAGTACACCAAATTACACCAGAAACAGACATAAAATGAGTAAAAATGACATCCAAAATCCCTGTTTGAGAGGCTATGTTTTGGAAGTGGCAAAAATTATCTCTTTCCATGAATATTAACCAACTTGAAATTACATCAAATACAACGAAACCAATGATACCATTGCAATCAGTACATCATACTTCACCAGAAACGGCCATAAAATCGATACGTAAAAATGACATCCAAAATCCAAGTTCAAGGATGCATGTGGTAGAAGTTCCATCCTTGCCAAAATTGGCTATTTCTGTGAATATGAGCTAACTAGAAAGCTATATCAAATACTTCAAAACCATGATACCATCGCAATTAGCACATCAAACTACACTAAAAACGGCCATAAAATCGATATATAAGAGTGACATCCAAAACCCCATGGGGGGGGGGCATGTATATATAGTCTACGTAGTAGAAGGGCCTTCCTTGCCAAAATCTGTTATTTCCTTGAATATGAGCTAACTTGATAACTACATCGAATACAGCAAAACCAATGACTGTTGCAATCAGCACTTCAAACTACACATGAAATGGCCATTAAATCGATGTGTAAGAATGAATTCCAATATCTCATTTCAGGGGTCTATGTGGTAAAAGTGCCTTTCCGGCCAAATCAGCTATTTCTGTGAATATGAGCTAAACCGAAAACTACATCAAATACAGCAAAACCAATGACACCATTGCAATCAGCACATCAAACTATACCAGAAATGGCCATTAAATCGATATCTAAAAATGACATTCAAAATCTTATTTCAGGGAGCATGTTACACGCTATGTGTTAGAAGTGCATTACTGGCAAATATCGGCTATTTTTGTGAATATGATATAACTCGAAAACTACATTGCAGTCAGTGCATGAAACTCCACCAGAAAAAATCACAAAATAGATTTTCAAAAATGACCTCCAAAACCTCATTTCGCGGGGCATGCATAGACTATGTGGTAGTAATGCATTCCCTGCAAATATCGTGAATATGATTTAACTGGAAAACTACATCGAATAGAGCAAACCTGATGACAACAATGCAAACATAGCAGCAAACAACATCAAAAACGACCATAAAATCGATATTAAAAATGACATGAAAAATTCCATTCCGGAGTGCAAGTATGGTTTATGTGGTAGAGATGCATTTCCTGCAAATATCAGCTATTTCTGTGAATATGGGAAAACTCGTGAACCACATCGAATAAAGCAAAACCAATGACACCCCTGCAATCAGCGCATCAAGCTACACCAGAAAAAAAAAAACATGAAATCGATATGTAAAAAAACGATGTCCAAAATACAATTTGGGGGGTATGTATAGGCTATGTGGTAAAAGTGCATTTCCAGCCAATATCGCTTATTTCTGTGAATATGAGATAACTCGAAAACTATATCTAATACAGCAAAGCCAATGACGCCATTACAATTAGCGCATGAAATTACACCAGATACGACCATAAAATCGATATGTGAAAATGACATCCAGAATCCAATTGAGGGGCATGTATACATAGGTTATGTGGTAAAAGTGCATTTCTGGCCAATATCAGCTATTTCTGTGAATATGAGCAAACTCGTAAACCACATCAAATACAGCAAAACCAATGACACCCCTGCGATCTGCGCATGAAATTACACCAGATACGACCATATAATTGATACGTAAAATTGACATCCAAAATCGGATTTCGAGGGGCATGTATATTGTATGTTGTAGAAGTGCATTTCTGGCCAATATTGGCTATATCAGTTAATATGAGTTAACTCAAAAACTACATTGAATACATTTTAAAATGACACCATTGCAATCAGCGCATGACACTACAACAGAAAAGACCATGAAATCGATATATAAAAATGACATCCAAAATCCCATGGGGGGGGGGGGTTGTATAGGCTATGTAGCATAAGTGCATATCCAGCCGATATTTGTTATTTTGTGAAAATATGAGTAAACTCGAAAACTACGTCGAATACAGCGAAACCAATGACACCATTGCAATCAGTGCCTGAAGCTCCATCGGAAACGACCATAAAATCAATATGTAAAAATAACACCCAAAATCCCCAAAAATACATTGAATATAGGAAATCAAAGCTATCATTAAAACCAGTGCACCAAAGTACATACATACGACCATAAATGAGATTTTGAATATCACTTTTACATATTGATTTTATGATACAAAGCCTATCATTGCCAAAATATTGGTTTTACAAGATAGCCTATATTTGCTAAATATTTTTTCAGTGTCATTTTTACAGATCGATTTCATTGTCGTTTCTGATTTGATTTGATTCATTGATTCCAACAATATCATCAGTTTTCCTATATTAAATGTATTTCTTGAGATAGCGTATATTTCATAGAAATGCAATTCTACGAGCCTATATTTTTCAGAAACTCTTGTTTTGATTATCATTTTTACATATCTTTTTTATTGTTGTTTCTGATGTACTTAGATGTGTACAATGGCATTTTCACGATGTATAAGCTATTTCAAAAACTACTTCAAATATCAAGAGAATAAATGATATCATTGGAATCAGTGCATCAAATTACATCAGAAACAACAATAAAATCGACATGTAAAAATGTCATTCAAAACCACATTTTTAGCAAATATAGGCTTCCTTGTGGAACTGCGTTTTTCGAAAAAATAGGCTATCCCGTAGAATTGCATTTCCGTAGGCTACCTCAAAAATATTTTGAATATAGGTGAGAAAATTATATCACTGAAGATATCACATTGACTACATCAGAAACGACCATAAAATAAATATGTAAAAATGGAATACAAACAAATTTTTGGCAAATATAGGCTGTCTGGTAGAACTGCCATTCTGGCAAATATAGACTATTTCGTACAATTGCATTTTCGTGAAATATTGGATAACTTTATTAATGCATTGTATATAGGAAACCCAATGATATCTTTGAAATCAGCATATCAAACTACATCAAAAACTATTGTAAAATTGAAATACGTAAATATTATTCAAATCCACATATTTTGGCTAATATAGTCTATGTCATACAATTGCATTTTCATGAAATATACGCTATATCGATAAATCCATTGAATATAGGAAAACTAATGATATCATTGGAATCAGTGCATCCAACTACATCACATACGACAATAAGATCGATACGTAAAAATGACATTGAAAACCACATTTTTGGGAAATAAAGGCTATCCTGTAGAACTGCATTTTTGGAAAAAAAAGGCTATCTCGTAGAATGGAATTTTAGCGAAATATGCTCTGTCTAAAAATATATTGAAAATGGGAAAACCCTTGTAATAATTTGAATCAGTGCATCCAACTACATCAGAAACAACAGTAAAATCTATACGTAAAAGAGACTTTCAAAACCACATTTTTGGCAAATAGAGGCTACCTTTTACAATTGCATTTTGGTGAAATATAGGATATCACAATGAATACATTGAATATTGGAAAACCAATGATATCATTGGGATGAGTAGGTCAAACTACATCAGAAACAAGCATAAAATCAATATGTAAAAATGACGTTCAAAACCACATATTTTGGAAATAATGGCTACTTCGTTCAATAATTTCGTTAAATATACACTATATCGATAGATACATCGAATGTATGAAATCAAATGATGCCATTGGAATCATTGCATCAAACTGCATCAAAAGCTACTATATTCAATGTATTTTCCAAGATAAACTGTATTTCACGAAAATGTGATTCTGAGGGATAGCCTATATTTGCCAAGATGTGGTTTTGAATGTCATTTTTACATATCAATTTTATGATTGCTTCTGATGTAGTTTAATGCACTGATTCCAATGATATCATTGGTTTTCCTACATTCCATGTATTTTCGAGATAGCTTATAGATCATGGATAAGAAGTTAAACAATATAGCCTATATTTGCAAAAAATGTGGTTTTAAATGTCAATTTTACGTATCGATTTTGTGCTCGTTTCCGATGTAGATGGATGTGCTGATTCCAATTATATCATTTGTTTTCGTATATTCGATGTATTTTCTTAGATAACTCATATTTCACAAAAATGATATTCCGCAAGATGTATTTTAAAAAACTGTGGTTTTACAAGATAACCTATATTTGCCAAAAATGTGGTTTTGAATGTCATATTTACATATCAATTTTATGTTCATTTTTGATGTAGTTTGATTCCAAAAGTTATCATTTGTTTTCCTATATTCAATGTATTTTCTGAGATAGCCTATTTTTCATAAAATGTGATTCTAAAAGATAGCCTATATTTGCCAAAAATGAAGTTCTATGTGATAGCCTATAATTCCCAAAAAGGTGGTTTTGAATGGCATTTTTTTATCAAAATAACTCATATTTAAGGAAAATGCAATTCTACAAGAGTGTTCATCTTTGCCAAAGATGCAGCTTTACGAGATAGTCTATTATTCCGAAAATCATTTTGAATGTAATCTTTATATATCCATTTTATGGACATTTCTAATGTAGCTTAATGCCCTGATTCCAATCATATCATTGGATTTCCTATATTTTTTTTTGCCAGAAATTCAGTTCTATGAATTGCGAAATATTTGCAAATTTTTGCGAAAGATGTACTTTTGAATGTAATTTTTACGTATCGATTTTATGGTGGTTTCTGATGTAGTTTGACGCCCTGATTCCAATAAAACTATTGATTTTCCTGTATTCAATATATTTTTGAGATAGCCAATATTTCATGAAAATGCATTCCAACAAGTTAGCCTATATTTGCCGAAAATGTGGTTTTAAAAGTCAATTTTACATATCAATTTTATGGTCGGTTCTCATGTAATTTATGCATCGATTCCAATGACATTATTGGTTTTCCTACCTTCTATGCATGTATTGGGATAGGATATATTTAAGAAAAATGCAATTCTATGACAAAGTCCATCTTTGCCAAAAAATACAGTTCTAAGAGATAGCCAATATTCTCCAAAAATTTGGTTTTGAATGTCATTTTTACAGATCAAATTTTTGGTCGTTTTTTATGCAGCTTGATGCCCTGATTCCAATGATATCATTGGCTTTACCATATTCTATGTATTTTATGCTACGAGGAAGCCCATCTTTGCCAAAAATGCAGTTGGAAAAGATAGCCTATATTTGCCATAAATGTGCTTTTAAATATCACTTTCATATATCAATTTTATGGTTTCCGATTTAGTTTGACACCCTGATTCCAATGATATCGTAGGTTTCCCTATAATCGATATATCTTTTGAGAAAGCCTATATTTCAGTAAAATGCAATCCTACGAGATTGCTTATATTTGCAAAAAGAGTTGTTTTGAATGGCATTTTTGTATATCGATTTTTTAGTTGTTACTGATGTAGTTCGATGCCCTGATTCCAATGATATCATTAGTTTCCCCATATTCAATGTTTTAATCAAGATACACCGTATTTAAGAAAAATAAAATTCTACAAGGAAGCCCATCTTTGCCAAAAATGCTATTCTACGAGACGCAATTTTATGAGCCTGTATTTCCAAAAATGTGCTTTTGAATGTCATTTTTACGTATTGATTCTATGATTGTTTCTGATGTAGTTTGATGCCAAGATTCCAATGATATCATAGATTTTCCTATATTCAATGTATTTTTCGAGATATTTCACTAAATGCAATTCTACGACATAGCGTATATTTCTGAAAAATGTTCCTTTGAATACCATTTTTACATATTGATTTTAAGGTTGTTTCTGATATAGTTCGATGAGCTGATTCCAATGATATCATTGGTTTTCCTATATTCAAAGTTTTTTTTTCGAGAAAGCTTGTATTTCACAGATTCTACGTGAAAGCATATATTTGTCAAAAATGTGGTTTTGAATGTCATTTTTACACATCGATTCTATGGTTGCTTCCAATGTAGTTTGATGTGTTTATTCCGATGATATCATTGATTTCCTTTTATTCAATTTGTTTCACAATATTCCACGAAAATGCAATTCTATGAGATGGACTATATTTCACAATAATGCAATTTTGCAAAATAGCCTGTATATGCCAAAGATGTGGTTTTCAATGTTATTGTGACACATTGATTTCATGGTCATTTCTGATATAGTTTGATGTACTGATTCGAATGATATCTTTGGTTTTCCTCAATTCGAAATACATATATATTTCACAATTATGCAATTTTACGAGATGGTGCATATTTGCAAAAAATACCGTTTTCAAAATCATTTTTACATATCAATTTTATGTTTGTTTCTGATGTAGTTTGATGTTCAAATTCCAATGATTTTCCTAAATTCAGTGTATTTTTTGAGATAGCCTATGTTTCACAAAATTGTGATTCTACGAGATATCCTATAGTTATATGGCCTATTTATGCAAAAAATGTGGTTTTGATGTCATTTTACATATTGATTTTATGGTCATTTCTGGTGTAGTTTTATGCGCTGATTGCAAAGTTATCATTGGTTTTCCTGTATTCAATGTACTTTTCAAGATAGCTTACATCTCGTAAAAATGCAGTTCTACGTGATGGCCTATATTTTTTGGAAGAGTAGTACTATTTGATAGCTTATATATGCAAAAAATGCATTTTTCAAAGTCACTTCCGCATTTTGATTTCATGGTAGTTTCTGATGTTGTTTGATTTGTTGATTCCAATGATAGCATTAGTTTTTTTTAATATCTGATTTGTTCTTAGTGATAGCCCATATAATTCAAAAAAGCTATACTACAATTATTTGCCAAAAATGCAGTTTTGAAAATCATTTTTGTATTTTGATTTTGATGGTAGTTTCTGATGTAGTTTGATGCTCTGATTCCAATGATATCATTGGTTTGCCTATGTACGATGTATTCTTAGAGATAGTATATACTTTCTGAAGATGCAGTTCTACGAGATAGCCATTATTAGCTAAAAATGCAGTTTTGAAATTCATTTTTGAATTTCCATTTCATTGTTGTTTCTGATTAGCTTTGATGCACTGATTCATAATATCATTGGTTATCTTATATTTAATCTATTTGTAGAGGTAACGTATATTTTCCAAAAATGCAGAACTACGAGGTAGCCTATATTTGTCAGTTTTAAAAGTCATTGTTTCATTTTGATCTTAAGGTTCTTTCTGATGCAGTTTGATGCGTTGAAAACATGAAAATCATAGGTTTTCCTATAATCAAAATACTTTCCGAGATAACCTACACTTCTAAAAAACGCATGTTTATATGATTGCCTATATTTGACGAAAATGCAGTTTTTAAAGTCATTTTTGCATTTCGATTTTAAGGTTGTTTCTGATGCAGTTTGATGCGCTGAATTCAACGAAATCTTGATTTTCCTACATTCAATGTACTATTCGAGACAACCTATTCTTCCCAAAAATGCAGTTTTATGAGATTGCCTATAAACGCCAAAAATGCGTTTTTAAAAGTAATTTTTGCATTTTGAATTTACCTTAGTTTCTGACATAGTTTAATGCGCTGACTTCAATTAAATTCTTTTTTTTCTTGTATTTTATGAATTTTTTTTTCGATCGAATAGGGTTTTGGAAACATTTTTTACATTTTGAGTTTCAGGTTGTTCCTGACATAATTTGATACGCGGATTTCATTGAAATCGTTTGTTTTCCGGTATTTATGTATTTGTTGAGATAGTTTGGTGGTCTTAAAAGTCATTTATACATTCTGAGTTTGAAGTTGTGTCTGACATAATTCAATGCGCTGAATTCGATGAAATCATTTATTTCCTACATTTCACGTATTTGCTTAAATGGCATATACCAGATAAAATAAGCGTTTTACAAGTTGTTTTTACATTTTGATTTTAAGGTTTCCTGACATAGTTTGGTGCAGTGATTTGAATGGAATCATTTGTTTTCCTGTCTTCCATATATTTTCTTATATAGCCTATATCGGCCACGAATCGGCTTTTAAAAGCTGCTTTTACATTTCGAGTTTAAGGTCGTTTCTGACATAGTTTGATGTGCTTAATTCAATGATAACATTTGTATTCCTCTATTTGATGTATTTGTCGAGGTAGCCTATAACGGCCATAAATGGGTTCTTCCAAGCGATTTCTACATTTTGAGTTCAAGGTCGTTTCTCACATAGTTTGATGCACTGAATTCGATGATATCATTTGTTTTCCCGTATTTAATGTATTTGCTGAGATAACTTATATTGTCTGGAAGGGGCTTCCAAAGTGAATTTTAAAATTTTTCGTTTAAGATTGTTTCTGACATAATCTGATGCGCTGAATTCAATGAAATCATTTGTTTTCTTTTGTTTATTGTATCTGTTGAGATAGCCTATATCATCAGGAAGTGGGTTTTAAAAATCATTTTTACATTCTGAGTTTAAGGTCGTTTCTGACGTAGTTTGATTCGCTGAATGCAATGAAATCATTTGTTTTCCTGTATTTGATATATTCGCTGAGGTACCCTATCTCGGCAAGAAATAGGGGTTTTTAAAGTCGAGTTTAAGGTCATTTCTGACATAGTTTGATGCGCTGAATTCAATGAAATCATTTTATTCCCCAGTATCCGATGTATTTGCAGAGATAGCTTATATTTGCCAAAGAAGGGGTTTTAAAAGTCATTTTTACATTTTGAGTTTAAGGTTGTTTATGACATAGTTTGATGCGCTGAATTTAATGAAATTAATTTTTTCTTGTATTTGATGTATTTGCTGAGACAACCTCTATCGGACAGCAATGTTGTTTTATAAGTCATCTTTATATTTTGAGTTTAATGTCGTTTTTTGCATAATTTGTTGTGTTGAATTCAAAACACAACATGCACAAATGATTTCCAAAACCTTATTCCTGCCATGCTATTTTTCAGCCACAAACACATGAACTAAGGAAAGCAAATCAAATCTATTGATTCAGCAGATCCAATTTTGTCAGAAACGAGCCAAAACCCAAAATGCATGAATGAATTTTCAAACCTTGTCCCTGCCGTACTGTGCTCTAGCAAAAAATACATTATTCACCGGAAAGCAAATAATTTCGTTTAATTCAACACATTAAATTATGTCAGAAACAAGCGATAACTTAATGAGCAAATGACTTTTAAAATTTTTCTCCAGCCATCATGTGTTTTTGCACCAAATCCATTAAATATATGAAAACAAATGATTTCATTGAATTCACCTTGTCAGAAACAAGCAAAAACTCAGAATGCACAAATGACTTTTATAACCCAAACCCAAACCTAACCCCTTAACCCTAACCCCTAATCTTAACTTTCATCTTAAGCCTGTAACCCTTACCCTAGCCTTAACCTCAACCCTAACCCAAACCCCTAATTCTAACCTTAAAACCTAAATTCTAACCCTTAACCCTAACTTAGCCCTAATTCCAACCCCAACTCAACCCTAACCATCATCTAACCCTCACCCTTTACCCTAACTTCAACTTTAAACCCTTACCTCAACCCTTACCCTAATCCTTTAACCTCAACCCAAAACCTCAACTTTAACCTCTAACTTTTAACCTCTAATCCTTGACTGTAACCTTAAACCTTAACTCCTTACCCTTGACCCCTAATCTTAACTTTTAAGACACCCCTTAACCCTCAACCCACAATCTTGACCTTACATGAAAAATTATCATAGTTGTATATATATTTATGTGTATATGATCCATAAGATAAAATAATCATAACTTTCTTGAACCAGTTGACAATCTGTGAACTATAATCTTTTTTTTAATTCTCCTTAAAGTAGATTAAATACTTGATGTACCGACTTGATGACTACCAATTTGAAAAGAAATCTTTCAATTTATATGATTGTTAATCTAATCAATTAAAATAGACTTGGACTTGTCTTTGCAAAGATTTGAAATAATTTGCTTTGTTGTGTACGGGTTTTGAAAATTTTCTAAACTTTTACTCCTGACCATGGATACATTTCCTTTCCCCTGGGGAGAAAAAAAGGAGTCGTCCACAGGTGGAAGGTGTTTGGTAAATAAGAAGTGAGTTTGGTTATTCAACGCATATCATTCACTAAAATCCAAAAACAGTTCGTTTGTACCTCGTTTTACTTACGACCTTGTCTTGCATAGTTTGGAAAATAATAGTAAGAAAGTTCTTGGCATGATCCTAGTTTCTGGATCCTTCCCTTCCCTTATTTCTAGCCTTTTCTTCGGGATCAAAGTGTAGTATCTGTTCCACGGCAGAGCCCGAGGCGCAGGTACTGACACTTGCCCGTCGAATGGGCCGAAGATAGGCGTGTGGATAGGGTCAAAGACTGAGTGCACCGGTGCAGTGCGTCAGCCAATGAGGTTTTACTGAGGCTGCGTTTGCTAAGCGCATCGGGGAGCCTTTGGACTCGTCCTTGGGCTCTCCCATTATTACTCGGCCCAGCTGTGGGGAATCCATTACCCAGGGGCAGCACTGCTCCATTGCAGCTCAAGAAGCAGGTCCCCTGGTGGACACTTTCGTGGCGGAGGTTGTCTAGCCATTACGATGCGCTTTTCAATAGTAGCCGCGTCGGCTGGAGCCATTTTTGGACGGATGGATCCTATTCTTCCCACGTTGAGCTCGACCTTGTGTCACATTTTGCTGCCGTGGGACAGCGAATAAATACCCCTTCCCTTATTTCTAGCCTTTTCTTCAAAAGTGTAGTATCTGTTCCACAGCAGAGCCCAAGGCGCAGGTACTGACACTTGCCCGTCGGAGATCGGGTCTTGTGGTTGGTGTCAAAATCGAGTTCGCCGGTGCAGTGCGTTAGCCAATGAGGTTCTACTGGAGCTGCACACTGCTACAAGCATTGGAGATCTTTGGACTTGTCCTTCGGCTCTCTTATTATCACTTGGCCCGGCTGCAGGGAATATCGCAACCCGGGGCAGCACTGCTCCATTGCACTTAGAGGAGCAGATCCCAAAGTGGACGCTCCCGTGGCAGAGGTTGTTTTAACTCCTACGGTCGCTTGGCAACGTCGGCTGGAGCCATTTTGGGATGGAAGGTTCCTATTTTCACCACGTTAAGCCTCAACCTTGTGTCACATTTTTCTGTGGGGACAGCGAATAAACACCCCTAGTTTCTGGATCCAGTCTTTTGCAGCATTTAGTTCAAGATCAAAGTGTAGTTCTCGTGTTAACAGAAGATGACATCAGCATACCGTTTTGATCTTTAAACGTTATTATAGTTAGCTTCATGAATTTCATCAGATTTGAATTTTTTTCCATTGATAGAAAAGGTTTATATCATGGTTGTATTTTGATTGTTAAATAGTTCTCTTGAATTTTATAAAACAATTAAAGCAATAACTTACATACCAAATAGACAATAATCTTATAACAAAAATACAGGACAAACAATAATTCATTTTAATTCAAAATCTAGTAATAATCAATGAACTAAAAATGACCCAAAAAAGGTAATGAAAAGTTATGATAGGTATATTTTCTTCTTCATCATCATCATCATCATCATCATCATCATCATCATCATCATCATCATCAGACTTTTAACGTCTGTCGTTGGACATAGACCTTCCCCAGGATTCTCCACAATTTTTTATCATGGGCGTCACGGAGCCAGTATTCCCTGAATTTGTCTAGTTCTGCTCTCCGTCTTGTGTTCTGTCGGCCACAGTTTCTCATGTGATCTTTTGGGATCCACGTTGTGAGTCTTGATGTCCTGCCCATCGCCATTTTAGTTTTTTAATAGTTTCTATGATGTCACGGACTCCCGTTTCCTTCCTTATATATTGTGCTGTGTTGTGATCTTTCCATGTAAGGTTGAGCATGATTCACTCATGTGCAAGTTGCATGCTTCTCAGTTTGTAGGTCTGTCTCTTGATTGAAATCAAATGACTTTTGTGTGAGGTAAACTTAAAAATTTGAAGTGATGGTTTTCAGTAACGACAGTAAATAAGATTCATAACTTTTGTCAATTGAAAAAGTGTTTAAATTGAATTAAAATTCATTCAAAACACTTCGGTAAATAAATTCGTTATGTGGACCATATTAGTTATATCGGGGTTCGTTATAGCGATGGTTCATTGTTTATGTACTTGATAACATTAAATCAAAAATCATATTATGATGGTATCTTTTTCTTTCTTATTCACAATATTTACATCTCCCTAGAAAACTCTCAACAATTTCCATTCTTCCATTTTTAGTGAGCGATAAGAATAACATTTTCGAATAAGTGCCCGTAAAATTTATGAACAATGGTTTAAGTTTGCAAGTTTAGTATTTCATTTGAGCAAAACATCACACCCGTGTTAGTTTAAATCTATGCTGTACCCAATAATTCACAGTAATTCAGCGATAAACATGGACTCAGAATGATGCTGTCTTTGCCTCAGATAAAGGAGGGACCACGAAACTGGCATGATTTTAAGTTCATTATGGTTCATGTTTTTTATCAAACTTTCTTCGGTAAATTCATTAGATTATTCAGTGTTTGTGGGAACTTCACATGGTGCAATGAAGAACAAAAAAATAGGACTCTAGAAGTAATAGTTTTGAAATTTAGGGATAAATTTATCCGTGTTCTCTCTTGAAACGAATAGAAGAAAAACTTTTTAAACTAATTAACTAAAAGTATGATTTCCTGTCTTAAAACTGGGAAGAAATTTTACCAGGCTTCGTAGATGAAGAAAAATCCCCTCAGATTTTATGTAAAAATGAAAAATTGTGTATCTTTCAAGGTACGTATACCTGTAGTTGAAAAAGATCACCAAAATTCTTGATATCCTGGGAACGGGGGAAGTTCTAGGAGGGGGCTGACACCCTGGGTGACATCAACCCTATAAATAACATTTCTAAAGCATTTTTTTCGTTCTAATATCTAGTCCAATGAATTGATGAGATATAAGTTCGATATTATCCTATAACCATATTATTTTTTGCTTTTAGACTGAATGAAGAAACTTTTAAAGACTACAAAGCTAATTCGTAAAACAATGGAATTCAAAATAATACAGATGAGCCAAACTGAGAAAATATCCTTTTTTTTTAGAGCGTGTGAGAATATTTTATAATCTAATTGTGATTTTATAACTTCATTTTCATCGGGAAGTGCTTTGAACACCTTTTCCCTTACTATTCAGTAGGATAAAGCATGCAAAAATGATTGAACGAAAAACAATCGTTTTTTGTTTTCATTTTTCAAATCATCCCGAGAGAAAGACAAAATCCATTAACGTAAACAGACACATTAGTTTTCAATATTCTTCTTTCATCCAATTCTAAACCGTGATAAATAATTTTTTTTTCCAGGAAAGTTGCAGTATACTGTCTGATTGAAGGAAAAAATATTCCCAAATGTGCAGATTTACAAAAATAGATGGAAGATCTTAAATAGGAGAGGAGAGATTTTCAAGGAAATTGTGAATTTTTTTCAGCAAATCAGGCGATCATTCGATTTTCCTTATCGTTGAAATTCATGGCATTTTTTCTTTCAGAAAATTATATTTGATTCTGTAATTTGTGACACTTGATATTTAATTGTACAGAACATTTAATTCAAAAACATATCTGATGAGATCATAATATACAGTTTTAGGTTATATTCAATCATTTTTGGCAAGAAAAAAGTCACAAATTCAGGGTAAAAAGTCATAATATATACGTGTGAGTATGTGTTTGTGTGAATTCAAGTGAGTGTAAATGTGTGTATATTGACAAGAGAATATTTTCACTCCTCCATGTTTTCATAAACAAGGCAATCTGAATAGAAAAAAGATGCAAAAACATTTATTCTCTGAAATTGAACAAAAGTTCATCAAATTAAAAATTTTTTTAATCATTTTCTTCTTAGAAAGTTATCTCTTAATCAGATTTATAGACATTACAACTTTGTCTATCCTTCATAAATCAAAACCTAATGGGTGAATATTTACAAAATTCTGCTTCCATCATGAATTCCGTCAAATCTTTTTTTAAAATTATTTACAATCTAAATAAAAAAAAGGAGAAACGGAGCCAGATATGCAAATTTCAAGAAATATTGAGTGAAAAATTTCTAACTCAGAGAAATATATATATATATATATATATATATATATATATATATATATATATATATATATATATATAGATAGATAGATATCAAATGATAATAATTGTCTCTTCCACAGACAGCTGTATCGTTGTATTACAATTCTTCAGTATGGCTATAGACTATCCATTATTCCATCCATTACCAGGAGGTAGGATCGAAACCTTTGCTTCAGACCCAGAGGCATCTAACCTCTGCCCTACACAGAACTGGACGGTCAGTAAGGTTGAATCTAAGTGACATATTAACTCACACATTATTCCCCATTCACCAAAGTGCTGTATTCCTAAGTTGGGAGAGCATTGCATAAACTTACAATGAACGAGTCATCTCACTTAAAGAGTGCTCAACCCGGAATAAAGGGAGCGTTGATTAGGATAATGGTTAAATAATTTGTCATCAACAGATAGCTGTTTTATTGTATTAAAACTCCTCAGTGTGGATATATATATATATATATATATATATATATATATATATATATATATATATATATATATATATATATATGATAAGTAATAATGGATATTCATCATCATCAGCCTTTTAATGTACGTTGTTGGACATAGACCTTCCCCAGGATTCGCCACAATTCTCTATCATGGGTGTCACAGAGCTAGTATTTTCTGAATTTATCTAGTTCATCTCTCCATCTTGTGTTCTGTCGGTCACGGTTTCTCATGTGATCTCTGGGGATCTATGTTATGAGTCATGATGTCCATCAGTTGTCTTTCATTCTTGCAGCATGGCCTGCCCATTGCCATTTTAGTTTTTTAGTAGTTTCTATGATGTCTCAGACTCCCGTTTCCTTCTTTATATATTGTGCTGTCTTGTGATCTCTCCATGCAAGGTTGAGCATGAATCTCTCATGTGCACGTTGCATGTCTCTCAGTTTGCGGGTTTGTCTTTTGGTTATCTTCCATGTTTCTATGTGACTATCGGGCTTATTTATAGTGCAACTAAGTGCCAGTCTTAGTATTTATTTCATAATAATATACAACAAAATAAATAATTACCTGTGACAGGTGCTCGGTCAAGTATTTCCTAGTAATAATGTTGGATTCCATTCCCTTTCCTTGTAAAGTAAATTTTGCAGTAAAAACATTTCACATTCATAGGAGAAAATACGGTTTAAACAAGGTAAGCTACAAAGATGTGATGTATTTAGATAGTTTAAAATCATTCGGAGAGAAGAGCTTTATGGTTGTGAGATGTACAATTCGTAACATTTAATGAAAATTAAATTCCTATTTTCAAGCAAATGAAATTTCATTTTAAACCTGTTTGAAATTTAGTACCAATCAATCGAGATTTTTTTTCCTTGAAAGTCTTTGAAGCTAGAAGCAAGATTTGGAATTTGTGACAAAAAAGGCTAAATCCAGTTTCGAATGACTTAAATTGCAACTTCAAACTTCCCTAACATTTGATCTAATGGCAAAATGAAGCTCTTTGTGCTCAGCAAAATGCCCTTTATCTTTTATGATAACTTTCAGTAACAATCCACGCAACCAAAATTCACCTGACCTTCCTACTTTCAAACAATTGGACTAAAAGAAATCATAACATGCAAAACAAACACAAAAATCTTTTATTTTAATTTTCTGCAGCTGAAATTATCGGACCAAATAAAGACTACAACAATCACCATTTTTCTTTTCATCAAAATTTGGATTTTGAAAAATCGCATTGGAACTTCAGCCATCTTGAAGGCAGCAACCAGAGAAGATAATAAATGGCAAGATGTAGGGCCATCTTAAGACTATTTCAGCTCCCTAGCAGAGTTATGCGCTGGATTTAGCCAGTAGGCTGCAGTGCCAATCCTCTTTGTATACATGGATTAGATCGTCAAGAACTCATTTACTCATGAATGTAAATAAAGGCTTAGAGAAGGTTCTATGTCTGCTATTGAATAATATAAACCTTAACTTTTATTTTTTCGAAACAAATTTTGGTGCCTCAACTGTCCAGTGTGCTCATTCAATAAGTCACCACTGGCAAAATGTGTGTTTATATTGTTGGCATGTAAGCTTATAGTATCTTGATCGTTCCTACGTTCATTTTTCATTAATTATACTTTCTGCATTGTTGTACACCACTTGCTATTTGCGTATGAATAACAAGTCAGCCGTTTCTTTCATTAGTGAAAGAAAAGTAAGATTCCCACGTATTGACTTGAGAGTTTTAATTACATTTTCTCCTTGCATAACTCCTTGCAATGTCATATATAGGTGTCCGCGTATTGACTCAAGAATTATTCTACATATTAAATTTTCTTTTGAGAATTTACGCTAATTTTTAGGAACAGCTGTACCTATTCTCAACAATAGGATGAAAGATGATCCAGTGATATCAACACAATATTTGCATATTCCAGGAGACATGTGTCAATATGTTCTCTGTGGATTTAGCAAGGTACATCAAATATTGCTACCCTGGTTTCCCCTCGAAGGATGTGTTCCTTCGTGCTGAGTTCCCACTTTGTCAATGCTATACACTCTTCTTTTACTTCTCACAAAGCAAAGCTATCACCTTCAGCAAACTGTTGAAGGTTCATCCCCGAACCGGATAGTAATTTTATCATCGTGTCTTTCTTTGACCGAACAATCTTGCCAAATTTTCTGTCGATCAAAAAGACTGACACCATTCCATTTTGGAGTCATTGTAATTTGGGCAAATCTACCCCAATCCCGTCTTCCTTGATCAGATCGGCGTAATCATTGCAGCGTTTGACGAATTGCGTCACATTGCGTTACATCTCTATGTCTTCTTCACATATTGCAAACTGTTAAAAAATATCCGAAACAGAAATACTTCTGATCAGAGAAGCTAGGGCAAATTCAGCTGACACCATAGCCAACGTGAGGGCACTACTTTACCTCTTTATGTTTTATTGATTTTTTTTGATAGAGATATACTCCGTCCACCCGTTGCTTTGATTCATCAAATGACAGTCAGACTGTTTTAGCAAAACGCAAGAACAGCCACGGCATATCAATCTTTGAAAATTAAAAAGTAATTTGTGGGGTTTCGTTTACGCTTTCCCTGTTAATAGTGATCTGATTTACAAACCTGCAAACTGAAAAGCATGCAACGTACGCATGAGATAATCATGATCAACCTCACATGGAGAGATCACAAGATAGCACAATATATCAGAAAGACAACGGGAGTCAAAGACATCATAGAATCTATTAGAAAAACTCAATGGCAATGGGATGGTCATGTGTCAAGAATGAAAGACAACCAATGGACTAGAAATGAACTAGACAAATTCAGAAAGTACTGGCTCCACAACGCCCATGATAGAGAATTGTATTTTCTCCCATGAATGTGAAATGTTTTTACTGCAAAATTTACTTTACAGGGCAAGGGAATGGAATCCAACATTTTTACTTGGAAATACTTAACCGTGCACCTGTCACAGGTAATTATTTATTTTGTTGTATATTGTTATGAAATAAATACTAAGACTGGCTCTTAGTTGCACTATAAATAAGCCCGATAGTCACTTACGGAGCTGAAACATGAACATAACCAAAAAGACAGACCCGCAGACTGAGAGACATGCAACGTGCACATGAGAGATTCATGCTCAACCTTGCATGGAGAGATCACAAGACAGCACAATATATAAATAAGGAAACGGGAGTCTGAGACATCATAGAAACTACTAAAAAACTAAAATGGCAATAGGCAGGCCATGCTGCAAGAATGAAAGACAACTGATGGACATCATGACTCACAACATGGATCCCCAGAGATCACATGAGAAACTGAGGACGACAGATCACGAGATGGGGGGATGAACTAGATGAATTCTTAAAGTTCTAGCTCGGCGACGCCCATGATAGAGAAGTGTGGCGAATCCTAGGGAAGGTCTATGTCCAGTGACGGACGTTAAAAGAATGATGATGATCATGATGAGGAGGAGGAAGAGGAGGAATTACTCCGAGTGCGAACCCTAACGCCGAAAAAATTGAGAATCTGCTAATTTTTGGAGTAAACAACTTACAGAGACATAAAACCTTGACCTGAGGAATTCAGAAAAATTTTTTTTTCTTTTGAGACCCTATTTTAAGACAAAAAACGGGGGAAAAATGCGAAAAGATGTTGAGAACTCTGATCATAAGTTATTCTTTGATATAAAGTAGATATTGACTTTTTTTCCTGTAATCTGTTTTCTTTTTAATCCATGGTGTCTGTTTTATGATTCTGCCTGTTAGCAGATTGAAATAAGGTTTGAATCAAGCCAATTTTTCAAACTTGACCTTGGACACAAAAATATTAAATCACTTAACTATTGAAGTAAACAATATACAGAAACAAATTTTCCAAACAATTCCATCCTGAGTCGTAGATCCTGCATATGTCTACTTTTTCAAAAATGTTTGATTATGGATGCTGCCCCGAAACCCTTTTTATTGATGTGATTATTTGCTTATTTTTCACTTGGATCGGTTTTCTGAAAACCAAACTGTTTCCTTCTAAAAAAATAATGATCAAAGATTGTCAAAAAAACAGCTAGAAATTTTTATGATAAAATGATAAAAATCTAGAGCCAAGTTCATCTAATGAAATACATATAATCGGAAAGAGCTATAAATTCAATATACATCTAATGTTCTGAATTATTCAAATGAATATAGCACCCGAGTATCTTCCAGACAGTGTAACGGGTGAGTATTATGATGAAATAAATCTCAGATATAGAGACCAAAAAAGCATCTATGCAAACGTTATCATATGGAAACTATTTCCCTCCAAAAATATTTTAATGTCATGAAACAATTATTTAAAGAAATTATTGCAAAAAATTCGACTTACTGGTTTCTGTTGTTTCCTGAAGAAGCAATTTCAAACTGGTATCTCAATAAGTCCAATGTAAAACTGAAATCACGAATAGAATTCCATAAAAGAAAGATAGAAAAAAAGAACAATGGAAGATTTTGATAAAGATTACATTAAATAAAAACTGTTGTTGAAGCTCTGCTACTAATCAAAATTGTATTAGAAAGTTACGAATATGTGTTGATGTGTGAAAACCATCGTAAATGTTATATTCCAAGAAAAGACATGCAAACTATTCAATAATAATGCTGGCAATATTTCTCCTTTGAACAAATCCTGTGTATCTTGCATAATTCCGTCAATTAGGCTCGTTATATATTGTACTAGTAAAAAACAACGGTGTTGCCTGGGGGGATATAACTGCAAAAATATTAGGCTGTTCTGAAAATAAGGGTCGCTTCTAGATAATAACTTGAGTTCTAATACATTCTATATGATAGTATATATATATATATATATATATATATATATATATATATATATATATATATATATATATATATATATATATATATATGAGAACTTCCAATATTAACCTGGCATGGGCTGGTGGAACCAATTCTGAGTGTGCTGTGTACTGTGTGCAAAAGTTTTGTTGTGGGGATTCGAGTCCCGAAGATCAAGAGGCTCGTGGACGTCTATTGTAAATGAACAACAGAAAAAGTTGGTCACACAGAACCCACCCCAAACTCTCAGAGAAACGTCACATATACAGGGTGTTGGCATTGCAACAATATCAGACCATCTAAAACAAATTAGTAAACTGATGAAGCTTGATATGTAAGTTCCACATTAACGGAATGGAAACCATTATAAAAAAAAATAGATTAAAAAAAAATCTCATTATTCTTTGAAATATCTAATAATAACACTGTGTCCCCTGGCTTTAGAACCAAAAAAAAAAAAAGAAAAAACGTGAAAGTACCCCTTACTTCAAGCTCCTGAAAAAGAGAAATCTTGCCCTCGCCTTTGACCATTAAAATTGAAAAAAGTTTCACCTCAAAATTTCCCCATCCCGATTTTGACCCAAAAAAGTGGTAAAAATACCCCCTCGTTTTTTTATCCCTAAAACTGGGGAAACGTGTACCCTCAAATTTGACCCCTGAGATTGAAAAACGAGTTTCATCACGATCTTGACCCCTAAAAGTGAAAAAAGTCCCCTTTATGCTGAAACATTTACACTCATACTATAATCTATCAATTGTGTCTCTGTTTTGATTGGATTTTTTCCCAGTGAAAAGTTTTCCATCAATTTTGACCTGTAAAAGAAAAAAAAAGTTCCTCACCACGAATATCATCACTAAAATTTATTAAGAATTGGCCCACGATTTTGATCCCTAAAACTGGGAAAAGTCCCCTCTTGAATTTGAATTTTTAAAATGAAATAGTTTCATCACGATTTTAATTTTGAAGCAAAAAAACAAAAAAACAAAACAAAACATTCCCCCTCGATTTTGACCCTTAAAAATGAAGAAAGTTCCATTCAATTCTAATCTTTAGAAGCAATAAAAGAAATGTCCCCTTCTTGCTTTTGACGCCCAAAAGTGAAAAAATGTTCCTATAGATTCAAACTTAAGAAATTGGGAAAAAGTTCCCTCTATTTTTTTTTTAGAGAAAAAAAAAGTTCCCGATCAATTCAGACCTTAAAAAGCGAAAAAAGTTTCCACATTCCGATTTTGATCCCCAAAATGAAAAAAAAAAGCTGCCTTTTGATTTTGATTCCTGAAAGTGGAAAACATATTTTGTCATGTATGTCATTGGGCATGCTTCACACTACAGAAGACTGCAGAGAAACCTTTTGTTATGATTCTTAGGGGGTTGATTTTCTTTTTCATAACCAACTAATTTGGTGGTCAACATGGAAGCCATCTTGAAAATTACATAATTAGTCTGGTCAGACTGTAGTAGAATTCGGATATGTTATTAAACATACTTTAGACCACAAGAAACTGTTAAAATGTCTATAGTAAATAATTATTGAATAATAGACATTTTAAACCCTCAGCAGACATTTTGGGTGGCAATTTGAAAATCATGCCTTTTAAGTGTTCTAACTATGGCAGAATTTTGATATATCATCGAGCTCACTTGACACTACAAGAAACCATTCGAAAAATACCTACCCAAACCTCGGCATCTTAAAAATTTGGCTACCATCTTAGACATTGTACCTCCCCAGTGGTCAGTCTGTTGTAGAATTTTGATATATTTTAAAGCACGCTTAACACTACAAGAAACCGTCGGAAAAAAACTTGTTTGGGCTGAGTAATGAACAAATAATGAGCATTTTTGATATTTGGCGTTCATCGTGAAAATTATACCTTTCCGATGGTCTGACCGTGGTACACTTTTAGTTTGTTATTGAGCACACCTGAAATCACTAAAAACCGTTATAAAGTCTTGGGGATGTATTAAGTTGCCCCCCCCCACATATGCACCTGACTATGTGATAAATATGAGAAATCACTGCAAATAATGGCACCTAATTCTGGTTTGTGAATTATCCATATCGCATTTTTGAAAAATTTGCAACATATATTTTTGAAATCTTTTGTATACATACTTTGATATCTTAGATATCAAGATATTACTTGCAACATGAACGACATGCAGTCGAGCACTGAATGTATTTGTGAAACGATATCTTTTAATGTTTTATTTTATTTGACTGTGACCAAAATGTAATCTCTTGGGTTTTGGTAATCTGAAAAATATCACCTAAAATGGAAAATAATGTAAATCTCATTACATTTTACCAGTATCTGCTTCCACTTCATTATTTCATTCTTAAAGTCAATGTTGTGGTGAGACAACTAAAATATTAAAACAAAGTCAAAAGGTAGTCATGATTAATATAATCAAAAAACTTTCATTAAATTTTGTCTACTATCTAACAGCATCTAAAAAGTTTAGTTGTTTTTTGTCATCTCGAGTCAAAGATGTGAAAAAAAAATCTTACACATTAAGAAGCTTGTATTAAAGTAGTGATAGGTCAATGAAAACATTATTTGATAGTGTGCAGGAAAGTGTGGGTGGATTATGAGATTATTCTGGTTTTGAGTTTTCAGCCTTTCATTCAAAATACTGATACACAGAATGAAATAAATTGATTTATTTTTAGGATATTCGATTAACTTGCTTTCAGGATATTTGTATGATTCGTTTCCAGAATATTCGTATAATTTGACGATGCGCATGAGCATTGGCCTGGAATCGGAGTAAGTGTTCATGTGCATTTTGAGTATTTAGGTTTTTCTACCATAAATCAATGTGTAGAATCTAATGATGATAATAATGATAAGTGTATTGTCCAGAGGTTTGATGAAGGGTCCTTTTCTCATTTTTTTTTTTAGTTTCCAACCATTTTAGGCATAAATTGATGAGTAGAACCCAACTGATTCATTTCCTTCAAGATATTTGTATAATTTGATACTGCACAAAAGTATTGACTGCAGGATTGATCAAGACTGCTTTGTGCATGTTGAGTTCTCAGACTTTTCTGGCATAACTCCTAACCAATTCCAAATGCCTAACATTCAACACCAACTTCAACCCTCTCCATAACCCTTTATAGTAACCCTAATACAATTGTGACAGTTGCCCCTAAACTTAACTTAACTCTTAGCTTTTACCTCTTACCCTAACCCTTAAGCTCTAACCACTTATTGTAAGCCTAAACCAAGCATCTAATCCTAACCCTTACCTTAACCCTGACCCTAATCCCCTAACCCTAACCCCTAACCCTGAACCCTAAACCTAACCCCTAACCCTGAACCCTAAACCTAACCCCTAACAGTAAACCTAACTTTAACCTCTAAACCCAACCCCAACCCTAACCCTAAACCCTAACATATTATATCCATCAAAAAGTACATTATGCAATTTCAATAGATTGCAAGAATAGATATACAATTAATGACAAAGAAAGAATATAGAACAACAATCGTAATAAATCAAGTCTGAGATCAACTTCAAAAGTGGAACAAAAAATTTGAAAATCTAAGAAACAGAAAAGCAGAATTATAAAATCTTTCTGCATGATATGGTCAGACTATATTTCTTGTCTTTGTGTTCATTTCTTCGCAATGTTTTGGCTCTGTAACCTCTGACCTTCTTTGGGTGTTCCTGGTTCTAGATATGAAATCACTTCAAGAAGGATATCTAAAAAAAAAACAAAACAGATCATCCTATGAAAAGGAAGCAATTTGGAATATGACCCCCCCCCCTGACATACAGTATGTACAAAAACGAATGTGACATGTCCAGCCCAGTCAAGCAAGTGATTCTACATTCTAGAACTAAGAACACCCAACAAAGACTGAAGAGTTCATGGGGAAATATCAACTAATGATCATTTAACCACGGGAAAAAATCTCACTATATCATACACAAGGTTAAATACACCCTATCTAGTAAAATTTAGACAAGATTTAAGAATAAAAGTTTCAAATGAAAATGAAATGCTAAACTGGCAAAAAATAATGTTTGGAAAATATGTACCTTAAAATAAACAAAAATATTAAACTTGTTCTTGATATTTTACTGAATTCTTAAGTGAGTATGAAGAGAGATCTTTTTAACTAGTTGAAATGTGGACACAAAATTTTTAAATTGCTATCTAGAGGAGGCTGTTTTGCATTCTATCTAATCTTCATAAAGAAACACAGTTCTGAGATTTCATCCATTTAAGCAATGTTTTTGTTGATTAGCATTTAAACATCAGTAGAAATATAGTTTTTCTTTGTCTAATATCTCATAATATCTTGCATATACAGTAAACCCTCTCTATAACTTTATATTGATAGAATGAATTTTGACACCAAGAAACACATGCCCTATGACAAACTTGGTATAATCCTAGTTTTATATTCCAGTCTTTTGCAGCTTTAGGTTAAAATCAAAGTGTAATATCTGTTCCTCTGACTTCATTGAAACATAGCATTAATTTTCTGTTTTCAATTTTCAACACAAAAAGCTGAACCATGAAAATAAGATAGTGCCACAAACTTTCTTCTTATTTACCAATCGATGTAAAATAAGGTAAAAATTAGAATGATTGGCAATGGAAATGCCCTTGGATTTATCAATGTAAATTAAATACAGCAGACTTGCTTCTTATTTACCAAACAAGGGACAACCATCAAGTATAATTGATTTTAGACTTCAACCACAAACAGTTACCCCCAATTAGTTTATTATGGTGAGACATTACTTTACATGGAATTTCTTAGTGTTCAGTAATCCAAGAAATTTATGCTATTTAGTTTTTATCAGTCTTTCCTAGCTTGTATTAAAATCACGCTGATACATCTGTACAGAAACTTTTAGCAATAGTGTTAAATAGATTAAAGTTTTATATCACATTTTTAATAGCAATACCAAATTATTTCAATTTTATTGTATACATATTCAAGTGATAATTCTATAAAACAAATATTTTGGATATCTGTGAATATTATTTATAACAGCAACCTAAAAGCAAAAATAACTAAATAGAAAACACATGCAGAATGGGCAGGCAAAAAAAAAATTATTGTACTTACCAATTTTGGTTCTGGCTTTCCAATTATCCAGCATTTGAATTCAACTTTTCCACCTTCATACTCAGCCATGTCTGTGAGATGATCAATTACTTCTGGGGCAAATTCAGGTTGTTCAGAAATTGAACAATTTCTATTAAAATAATTCTCTAAAAATTTGGATTTGGTGGAAGTGAAGAAAACATTTATTAAAAAATTTTGGATTTCTTTTGGTTCCACCAAATCATATTTCTGTTTTGCTTTACTCTGAAGAGAATCACTCCAGGACTTCAATTACAGGTATTTTCTGTATTTTTCTGGTATTTTCTCAGTTGATAATCATGTATAGAAACTGCTTCAGGTTCTTCTTATAGTAACTTTTTCTCTCCATTGCGCTTGATGTACATTTTATGTTGAAATGTCACTTTATAGAGAGATACTTTTGTGTGAATACAAGGAACAGGGCTGACATAAGCAAATTAAGCAGCTGCTTAGAGCCTTGTGGCCATCAAAGAGCCCAAAATTGAATTCTGCTTATGGCTTGGGCTGGTCTAGGGGAGTAATAGTTTTTAGAATTTTTTACTTTATTCAGTTCTTTATATATTCAGACCATTTTCATGCTTTATTGCTTGACTTGATAATCATTAGATTGTAATCAAGAAATCATATTTTATCAAAAGTGTCATGTTTGTGAAACTAACTTGTATAAAAAGCAGGAATTATTGATTAAAATATTGTAATTTTTGATTGTGCCTCATTATGACTAGACTGAATACCCTAATGATAGATGTTAATTTTTTGTGCCCAGTTTATTTTAAACTATAAATGAAAAATAGATACATCAAACTTACGTCAAAATCCAAGATAAAAAAAAAACTTATGCAAATTGTCATATTTCATGAAATTATGCAGAAAAAATACACTCATTAGAAGCACATTTGGTGAATTATAATAAAATGCATAAACCATCCACTCATTTTTATCAAATACCAAAGAGACTTTATTAGTCTTTCACTTACCCATGACTAATTCTTTTGACAGGATTCCTTCATCATCTTCACGTCTGAAGATGGCACTGCCTCTTGCTAGGCAGCCAATTGGGAGTAAATCAAACTCTTCATTCTGAAATGTAAAGATAAATTTAAATCAACCAAAATAATGAATAAAATTAAAATATTAAATGTTTAAAGTTGGTTTATTATTTGAAATGAGAATCAAACATGTGAATATTTCCATTATTGATGAAAAGATAATCATATATTGGTGGCTAAAAGCTTATAATTTGATGAATGTGTAAATGATAAGATTATAAATACAGTCAGGATAATTGGAACTAAATGATGTGAACATTGAATTATGAAATTGAATTTTCTCTTTTCTAAATAGGAAAAAATATTACCACTCCTGTAAAGTTTATCAATGAAATAGGAAATACAAGAACTTGAGAATGAGTTAGAAAAAAATTAGTGATAAATTAGAATAATTCAGTAATAAGCCATTTTTTTCAAAATACTCCTGCTTTGATAAGGGGTATCTTATATGTCAACAAATACAACACTGCTTTAGCTTGTGTAGTCAATAGAATTATGTATCAATGCTCTTACCACTGAGCTAAACAGTCGCTGGTAATGCAAAGGCCCAAATAACCACTTCCAGTTCAAGTTCTCATCTTGTTTAGTCTCAGTCTATTCGGCTCATTCAACACACAATTATTCACACACTTTTCTTCTAATTATTTTGTTATGTATGAACATACAAACCTTATTTCTGGTACGATATAAATAGTTTTTGTGTTTATCTGTTGGTAGTTCAATTTTTTTCAGATTTCTTTGAGCTTCTCCCTGGAAAATACAAATAAAGATGACAATCAGTTTTACGGCAGCGTTTTTTTTTCAAATCCAAGATTTTAATTTCATGATATAATCATAAATCATCAAATAATCATATCAAATATACGAAGTGATAGAAAAAAAAATGAATGGAAAGTCAGAATTTCCTATTTTATGCATAGAAATGTACATGAGATAAAAAAAGGTAGAAAAGTGAAAGCAATGAAATGATCTCGAATAAGATGAGTAGAAAAAGTGAAAAAATCCAATTAAATGATTTATCAAAGAATGTTTTAAGAAAAGAATTGAGGATAAAGACATGAGAGCAAAATTAAAAATTCATGTCTCTATTTATTGAAAAATTTCATTAAAGATTCTTTGTAACTTTTTATATCATTATCACTTCAACTTTAACTGACTTAGTAAGTAACATTGACAAAATGATTTTGAATGGCATGCTAATATTCAATATTCAGTGTTCTACTATTTTGAATACAACTTTGAAATCCATGCATGCATTTACAACTGCAAGTTTCTAAACACTATTCAACTACATGGACTGAAAGAATGCATGTTTACAAATACATCTTTTTCTCGGGAAATAAGGCACATCACTGATTTTTCAAAATAAATTTTACACTTTTCATGAAATATTATTCCAATGTTTTATCATTCTGAATTTAACCATTTCATGTTGGTACAGTATTCTGTCATATTTTATTACATGCTTTCAGGTGCATGCATGTATATGAGCGTTTCAGTAGTCTTATTCTATGTGTGTTGTGTCATGAAGGCATTGAAAACAAAAAAAATTTTGATGTTTACTTAGTATAATAAATATTATTTTGCAAAGCCTTGTTATTCTAATGATTTCTGAATCGCTTTATTCTCAAAAAAAAATTTCAATTATATGTAAACTTTAAAACAATCGGCAATTACTACACATCTCTCTATGTGTCTATTCACTGCAATTATTCAACAGCTGACCATTGTATGAAGCTGATATTCATCAGATATATCAGAAAGAATATAAGGTTTCATTTAGTTAGAATAGTTTGGATCAGTGGTTCCTGAGAATTCTAATCAAAATAAATATTTCTCTACAACTCTACTTACATGTTGGTTATTGAACAAAAAAAAAGCATGCTCTGCCTCTTTTAGTGTCACTGCAGTAAGTAATCTCTAGAATGCTAGCTTCATGTTGGCCATTGGAAAAAAGCAGTTTGTAATTTTTATGAATTAACCCCCTTAGATTTCACTCTTTAGTGATTACTAGTGATGGTATTTCATTCAAAAATCATATACATGACAATTTATGGAAGGCTGTTCTCCTTCTAAACATGCACTGGATATCTTATATGACAGGTTTGGAAAGTGTTAAGAAATCCTATTTAGGTCTATAACCATATGCAGAGACATCATTCAAAAATATACAATTATTCCATATGTCAGACATTTAAGAAAATAACTATAATGATGCATTTGTTCAATCATGTCTAAATGCAATAAAAGTACAAGCATATATTTCCCTAAATGCATACATTCTAATATATGTTCATTAGTAATTGCATAAGTTATATCCATTGGCTCTTGAGGCTGTTTAATAACAGAGGATCAACAGAGGTCAGTAAAAGCATAAAGCAAATAACATGAATAGTGGATATCAGTTATTCAACCATATCAAGTTTTTTTTTTGATTTTTGGCGGAAATATGTTATCAGAACTGCAATTTAAATTATGCTTAAAGGAAGCTATCTTTTGTAAAAGATACTTTGATATTTTAAACATATACGGTATGCTTGATTTGCTTATGTATTTTTTTTATTTATTTATGCATTATTTTTATTGGTTATAATCAATTAGTAATACTATCTTGGTACTAGGGATTAAAATGAAAACATCCATTTAGTACCAAAGTTCTAGAGTCACTGACCTACTATTTTACATTAGTAAGGTAGAAATCATCAAGTACTTAAATAAATAACTGCATAGGTAAATCTTAGACTTGAATATTTTTCATAAATTTAAAACATATCCACCCACATTTAAATGAAAAATAATTGCATCCTCATCATTGTCTTAATATTTGCATGATTTTGCTCAAAATAGATCGAGGAATTGTTCATGAAATTAATTTGACACAATTTATTGAAATAAAAACTATACTTCTGATATTAGATAAAATAATTCCCATGTTTATGAGGATCTGGATACGATTTTATTCATGAAAAGCTGAATGGAAACAAACCACTTTGGACTTGCAGAAGAGAGAGCCAGGGCTCAGTTTTAGGAGGTGAGTATGCAAATCAAGCTTTGCTAAGCTTTGTGCTTCAAAAAAACTGGGCAAAGTTTAAGCTTTGGGCTGTCAAAAATGGATTGCTTGATTAGGACTGATTAACACAAAGCACTGGATTGTTTTGAAAATAAGCTCACATTCCTTCTAGAATTTCAATAAAATGAATAAACAAAAACATGTGAATTATTAGATTATAATATATCCATTAGATTATTCACAAGATAATAATGAAATACATGTACCGTAACAATTTGAACTGTAATATTATAATTTATTTATCTAATTATTTACAAGATTATTAAAAAATTTGAACCATAACAATATAAAATGTAATTTATTCATTTGGTCACTTATTTATAAGATCATAATTCATCTGTGAAATATTACAGACATTTCATAGTTATTTATTCAGAAATATAGGAACTATTGTTTATATTGTATCAAAATAGTTGAGAAATAATAAAATTGGAAACTTACTTTAAATTTCTCTGATTGATGTTTCTCTCCTCTGAACTACTCCAGGCTGTCAAAATCTGAGGTTGTTTTTTATTTTTTAACATTACAAAAAATGTTTGTATAAAAAATATGATAAAAAATGTTAAACCAAGCTTGAGTTGGGCACAAAATCAAATTAAAAAATAAAATTAAGTACAAAAAAAATAAAAGTTAACTTCTCCTCAAAACAATCTGGTACTATGTGAAAATCAGTCCTTATCAAACAATCCATTTTTGACGACTCAAAGGTTAAACTTTGCCAAATATTGTTTACTTCAATTGATCAAAAATAAAAAGAGGCAGATGACTAACATTTAACAAAGGATGGTCCAACACATCATCAAAAGTCATTCTTTCTTAAAAAAAAAATAAAAATAGATTTGTAATTATGATGTATAGAACACAAAATTGCATCTTGAAAATAATTATTTATCTGATTATAATTAATCAAATGATAATTAAATCAAGTCCTTCTACGACATTGCATTCATGGAACAAGATAAAATTTGAGAATTTAGTACTAATATTCTATGAAACATTTTTACATGAGATATGATGAAAAATTGGACTTATTATCGATTTATTACAATTAAGTGCTGCCACTGATATTAAAAAATGGAGAATAAATAAGAGCAAATTTAGCACAGACAGATAAAATCTGCTATTTACCCTTTGTTGTTCAAGAGGAAATTACCGATGAAGTCTTTGGCATCATCAGAGATGTAGTCCGACTTCATCATCAAAATTGAAATCTAGACTTTTGATGTAGCTAAATGTTTCTTGGTTGTTATCACCAGCAAATGGAGAATAGCCATTCAATCTGGAAAGCCGGGAAAAAAATGATAGGTATCTGTAATCATTATTGTAATAAAAATTGATTGAGCAATTTATAAAAGATGTGAAATAATAATTAAAGAATTGATGTTTTTGACTAAATTTTTCTTTGAATCATAAAAATATTTCAGATCGTTTATTTCCTTTGAGTCGAATTATATATTGACATCTAGTGCAAGTTATATATAAAGATAAAAGTATATTTGAAACATTACATAGCATTTAACTTGAAAAATATATTTTAGTCAATCATGTAAAATGCGTCCTAAAGATGTCCAAAAACTAAATTTTTATTTCAAATGTAAATATATATTTTCAAAAGACTTGTTGTTTCAGAAAGTGGTCTATTTGAAATATTGAAATGTAGAGTTTTTAATTGATTTTCCTGCATAGTAACGATTCATTTTTACTTAAAAAGTATAGATAGATTTAATTGTGAAAAGTGAAAAAATGAAGCGAAATTTTTTAGTTTTAGTTTTTTGGTATACAAATTTTAATAAACCCCTCAAGGCTTATTGAAAATTTTTCCTCAAATTTATTGAACTCATATTTTAAATATATGTACATATATATATATATATATATATATATATATATATATATATATATATATATATATATATATATATATATATATATATATATATATATATATATATATATCTTGTTAGGAAATGGTTGTATGATCTGACAGAATGATTATTAATTGCATTTTATCATATTGAAATTCTATTTGGAATGACCTCCAATTATAACACGATCAATGTATCATTTGGCCTAGATAACATACATTGAATGTTTACAATCTTATATCCATTTTTTGAACACACACACATGTATATTTATATCATATGCATGCACAAAATGACACATACACACACACACACACACACACACACACACACACATATATATATATATATATATATATATATATATATATATATATATATATATATATATATATATATATATATATATATCATAATGATCAAACAAATCTTTACCACTCATGCTGTAGAGAATAGGAGAAACATTCACACTTATTTGGGGAAAGTACAAAGTTTGAAGCATAACTTTTGTACGTGGATTTATTTATATACCATTCCATTTCATTTTTAAAGGATTCTTGTGCAAAGCTGTAGCTATCTTTATTTATCTGTTTTATACAATATCTTGTAATAAATCTTACTCATTAAGTAGTTTTACAATAGATTTGTTTTAGATAAACACAGTTCAGAAATTAATTCTTGATTAGGTTTTAAAATATCTCCGTCATTATACTGTAAAAGATGTTGATGGTTGTATTCAGCAAATATTTTACTTTTGATCTTTAGAAAAAATCAAAATTATTCCAAAAATATATTGTTACCATGTCACAACGTTCCACACATATACCAGAACTAATTATCTAAAAAATTATCTAAAGAAATAGATCATATATATCAGCTCAAGAGTTGGGCATTGTTGGCCCAAAATGGAGATCTAAAGGAGCACTTTTTTGAAAAAATAAACAAAAACTTTTTCAGACAGTGTCTAGTGATGTATTTATGAAAATTTTTAGGACTTATTTTGTTCATAAGAAAAATATAATATACAGAAAAGAAAGCAATTCAATAGCTATAAGTTAAGCTAGCTAGAGAATGAATGATCGATTAGGAAAAATTAGAGAAACTAAGTATTGAGTGTAATTTGGTAA
Source organism: Thysanoteuthis rhombus (assembly GCA_963457665.1). Lineage (NCBI taxonomy): Eukaryota > Metazoa > Mollusca > Cephalopoda > Oegopsida > Thysanoteuthidae > Thysanoteuthis > Thysanoteuthis major. The sequence goes on from OY735207.1 coordinate 147,716, forward strand.
AAACCAAAGAAAGTAATTAGAACTCAGAAAGCTCATTAAAGTATCAAATCAAGGATTTATAAAACTAAAAATCACTAAATTAGAATTATATTAAAAGATAGTTTAATGGATATATGTTTCTCTTAAAATGCTCCCATAAAAGTGTCTAAAATCTTCTAAAAATCAAAAAAAAACAATGAACTATCTTACTTTGTAAACTTTGAAGAATACCATCATAAAAATTTTATAAGATTTTGAGAAAATTTGAGAATTATATCTGTGATATCACACATTTTGAATGTATTGTCATGGAAATAAGACATGAAAATTTGTTGCAACATATACTGTTTGACAAATAGTTTTATGGCATCCCCAATACATTTAGTAAAGAATTTAAAACAAAACTCTACCTTCAGTCAGATATCTTAAACATTGCTTCAAATGATGTCTCCCTGAAAAATACCTGAATAAACATGATCAATTGCTCTTTTACTCCAGCGCATCAAGCCGGTTCCACTCTCTTTCTTTCCTCCCATTTAGGATTAGTATCATTTTTCTGCACCCCCAGCTGATCCCAAATTGATCATTTTTCTAGTGTGAACAATCCCTGTACTGAACATTGCCCATTTTTGTTCACCGATGTTAAGGCATTCTATATACACACATGCTACACAACCATGTACTCACCACTAGCTCAAAGTGTGTATATACCTCTATCCCTCATGAATTAAATGGCGACCCCATCACTATACAAGTCATGATAATCTGTCTTCTAATTCTCATTATTTCAGGAAGCTCACATGGACCAATATATATATATATATATATACCAAATACATCACCCACAACTTGGAAGTTAGGCATACATACTGATACCCAGTGTCTATGATTTGATGTGCTGAATTCAAAGAAATCATCTGTTTTCCTGTATTTAATGTATTTCTTGCAAAAGCAGAGTATGGCTGGGACAGGGTTTAAAAAGTCATTTGTGCTTTTTGAGTATTTGCTTGTTTGTGAAATAATTTGTTGTACTGAATTATATAAAATCATTTTTCTCCAGTATTTAATGAATTTATTGCTAAGCACAGCATGGTCAGAAGAGAGGTTTAAAAGTCATTTGTCTTGTGTTTTTGCTCTATTCTGACATAATTTGATGTGCTGAATTTAAAAAAAATGATTTGTTTCCTTTATTTAATGTATTTGTTGCATAGCTAGAAGAGGTTTTTAAAATTCACTCGTACATTTTTAGTTCTTGATTGTTTTTGACGTAATTTTATGTGCTGAATTCAATGAAATTATATGTTTTCTTGTATTCAATGTAATTTTTGCAAAATCACTGCATGGTTAGAAGAGGGTTTTAAAAGTTATTTCTGCATTGAGAATTTTTGCTTCTTTCTGACATAATTTGATGTGCTGAATTCAATGGAATCATTTGTTTTCCTGTATTCAATGTATTTATTGCAAAAGCAGGATATGGCCGGAACAGGGTTCTAGAAGTCATTTGTGCATTGAGTTTTTGCTCATTTCTGACAAAACATGATGTGCTGAATTCAATGAAATCAACAGTTTTCTCCTATTTAATGTATTTGTTTCAAAAGGACACTATGGCTGGGACAGGGTTTTAAAAGTTATTTGTGCATTTTAAGTTTTTGCTTGTTTGTGACATAATTTGATGTGCTGAATTCAGTAAAATCATTTGTTTTCCTGTATTCAAGATGGCCCGAACAGGGTTTTAAAAGTCATTTGTGCATTTTAAATTTTTGCTTGTTTGTGAATTAATTTGATGTGCTGAATTCAATGGAGTCATTTTTTCAGGTATATAATATATTTGTTAAAATCAAATTCAAGCAGAGAACTTACCTTGAGTTTCTATAGTTAAATGATAATTTTCAGTTACAGTTGAGTCTGTCAGGAATATCGATATATTATATTAGATGTAACAAGGCTTAACAATCCATTCTTTGTAATGCGTCTACGTTCAAAGGGAGATAATGCATATGTAAAAATATTTCATCAGGTGTAACAGAAGGTTAAATCATAGAAATAACACGACTAGAATGGCTAGTCGGTCACGTGACATGGCCAACGCGCGGGGATTGATAATGGGAGTAAACAGACGATAGAACAAAACGCTGGAAAACCTAAATAAGGATTTCTGTTTTATCTATTTCATATGGCTTATTAGAATAGATGTATAATTTGGATTTGTACTAACATTTAGTTCAAAAGATGAAAAAAGTAATACTTTTAAATTAAATCAGTAATACGTAGTAAATTTTTTCTAAAGTGTGACCGTGAAGAAATTTTTTTTTTATGAAATTGGTGGATTGCTCATTCTTTGAAAAGACTCGCACGACCTGTTATGTCCCACATTTTTTTTATCCTTCACACTTGATTTATATATTTTCTTGACAGTTCAAACAACGAAAAATTGTTGAAGCCCAATATATCCCTTGCTGTCAAACTTAGTTGATAAATGGAGATATTGTAATAATGAAAAGAAGATGATCACCGTTTTAAGAGGCGAAAAAACGTCCATTGAATCAATAATAAAAAATATGGATAATTGGGAAAATCAACAAAAAACAAACTGTTGTCAACCAAGTTTTCAAGCGAAGAAAGAATCAACTTATAAGACGTCATTTTCCATTTTAGAGACTTCGTCTGACTTTAGGGGTCATTTGAAAGCAAAGATATTACTTATCATTACTCATTTCATCAGAAACTATTACCTATCTTATTATTTGGATTGGAAAAAAAATGAATCATTACTTCCTCTTCCTGTGACATACAGAGCAAGATTAGAATTTTTCGAAAATCACAAAACCTTTTTAATCCTTATTCATTCAAATGTACCTGTAGTAACAGACCATACAAATAATTCAATTAAATGTTCATATGTAGCACACGTTCAAGAAAACGTATGCACCAATAACAAATGTTGTGACTACATCCATTCGTCCTTGAGTAAAATCCGTCGGTTTTATTACGTCCTTCTCCTCATATTCTGGGTATTTGCCTTTATGGACGCACAAGTTCACATCATTCAATATTCGCTTGCTGATAACTATTCTACGCCATCTCATTGCTCCATGGGTAAGCAATCACAAGTACACGAGATCAATAGGCTGCCTGACTGGATATACATTCTAGTCCTAACATTTCTATGGGTTAAACAATCCATATTTTGCTACGCAAATACGTTCAAAGGGAGATAATGGACATTGAAAAAAATTGCCGATCCAACGGGAATAACTCTAAATCCTTGTACACGCAATTCCCTTAAAAACTGAATGCGGAATGAAACTTTTACATTCATGTCTAAAAGAATAGAATTTTGTTTATAAAAGCTTTTTTCTAATTTTCTAAATAAGTCCAAACGTATAATAAATTTCAATTCCTGAATCTGTTGAACTAGCAGCTAAAATATTTTGATTATTATAGGATTAGTTTATTATATCAACTGCGTTAGCATGAGATACATATAAATAAGTAAAATCATCTGAGTCTCCTTGAAATATTGGAAAATAGTGAATAAGAATTAAAACCAAAATGTTATTTCTTGTACAAATAAAGAATATCTGTGGTTTCAGTTGACTAAATATATCTGCTTAAATGACTAAAATGGACTAAGTTTATTTATTGTATTACTTCTAATTTTTTTTATATTTAAGGTTTCACCTTAATTTGAATTACAAAATGAGAGAGCAAATTATAACTGATCAAAATTAATAACACTTTCAGTGGTTATATAAAGGAAAGGTTAGGTAGTTCGATAAGAGGGTTATAAAAGAGAGGACAGAAAAGAACCTTATGTAGTTTATTGAGAGAGTAGGACGGGATAGATGAAAAATGAACTTTGGTAGATTATTGACAGGGTAAGACAATTTTTGTGTATGAAACCCTAACCCTAACCCTGACCCTAAACCCTAACCCTAAACCCTAACCACTAACCCTAACCCTGAACTTAACCCCTAACCCCTAACCCTAAACTTTACTCTAACCCTGAACCTAACCATTAACTTAACCCCAACCCCCAACCCTAACCCCTAAACCTAACCCTAACCCTGAGGAAAAGCTAAATAATCCATACTTTGTTATGTGTCTACGTTCAAAGGGAGATAATGTACATGGAAAATATTTAATCACTTGTTACAGAAGGTTAAACCATAGAAATAACACGACTAGAATGGCTACTTGGTCACGTGACATGGCCAACGCGCAGGGATTGAAAATGGAAGTAAATAGACGATAGAAGAAAATGCTGGAAAACCTAAATAAGGATTTTTGTTTTGTCGATTTCATGTGGCTTATTAGAATAGAATAGATGTGTAGATTGGATACAAATATTCAATTGAATTGATGAAAAAAGTAATACTTTTAGATATGATAAGTAATGTATAGGACAATGTCTTCAAGTTTGACTGTAGAGAATTTTTTTTGATAAAATTGGTGGATTCTACGCCCTTTGATGAGATTCGCACGATCCGTTATGCCCCACATTTTTTTCTTATTATTCACTCTCTATTCGGATTTTTTCTTAATAGTTTAAACAACGAAAAATTGTTGAAGCCCATTATACCCCTTGATGTCAGACTTTGTTGATAAATGGTGATGTTGTAATAATGAAAAGATGTTCAACACTTTTTTTTAAAGAAACAATAAAAACTTCCATTGGATCGATAATGAAAAAAAAATGGATAATTGAAAAAATATTAAAAAAACAAAAAAACAAAAAGCAAAAACAAACTGTTATCAACCAAGTTTTCAAGTGAAGAAAGAATTTACCTATCAAATGTCTTTTTCGATTTTAGAGACTTTGCCTGACTTTTGGTGTCACTTTGAAGCAAACATTAATACATATTATTTATTGTTTTTGGTTGTGTGAGAATATCCCCTAATGTTACTCATTTCATCTGAATGTATTAGTTATCTTATTACTTGAATTTAAAAAAATGAATCATTGCTTACTCTTCCTGTGACACGTAGAACAAATTAGAATTAAAATAAAATCACAACAAACCCACATGTATCTTCATTCATTAAAACTTAACAAAAAATGCTGAATTAAATCACTTGATTAGTACGGAGCAGTAGTTGCAGACCATACCAATATTTCGATTAAAAATTTTTATGTAGCAGACGTTCAAGAAAACGTACGAACCAATAACAAATGTTGTGACTACATTCATTCGTCCTAGAGTAAAATCTGTTGGTTTTATTACGTCCATCTCCTCATATTTTGTGGACACACAAATTTCGATCATTCAATATTCGTTTTTTGGTATCTCATTTCTCCTTGGGTAAGCAATCACGAGCAGTCGATATCAATAGACTGCCTGTCCGAATAGACATTCTAGTCGTAATATTTTTCTCGGTTAAACAATCAATATTTTGTTACGCGAATACGTTCAAAGGGAGATAACGCACATTAAAAATATACAGATCCAAGGGGTATGACTCTTAAATTTTTGTACTCTCAATTACAGTAACCTCCCTTGAAAAAGGATGCCAAATGTAACTTCTACATTCATATTTAAAAGAATAGAATTCCGTTTAAAAAAGCTCCAAAAATATAATCAATTCCAATTCCTTAATCTGTTTAAGTAGCATCTAAAATATTCTATCACAGGATTAGTTTGATCTTTAAATTGCGTTAGCATGATGTAGGTTAAGTTGACTAAATACAAACCAAATTCTATTCTTATTTTTCACCCAGGGAACATCTGTTCGATTAGTTCTTCTCCGGGTCTTCTTGCCTCGCTAATGCCTATGATGTCCCATTTGACATTTTTGATTTCATTTTCTAGATCGGTTTGGTGAAAGTCAGTTGACAGTGTTCTAACATTTTAGGTGCCTATGTATAAAGTTGTCCTTTTGACGACAGTCTAAGGGCTGTGTTTGAATGGTCGCTGTTGTATCGGTGGCTCAGTGGGAACAGATGTCCCCTCGGTGAAAATTTTGGGTAGTCGCTTTCGGAGCACATCGTCCCCACCCAAAGTAAGTGATGTGGCTGAGTCTTTTGGGGCCAATGACCCAGCAGGAATGGACGCTCTCCTGGTGTAGTATTTGGGTAGTCGCCCTTGGAGCACATCACGCCCACCCAAAGCTAATGATGTGGCTGGGCCTTTTGGTACCGAGGTCCTAGCTGGAACGGCCAATATAATTTTTGTGTGCAAACCATGGGGAGTGATGGGCCATGCTCTGCCACGCTGGCCCATGATGTGTTGGAGGGGGGTCTGGTGAATCGTCCACTGCTGATGTGGGTCAGTGGCCTAAGAGCTCTACCGGCTCTTAATACCCACCCAAACTGTTTTTGTAAGTTGAGAATGGATGTTTGGAGCATCGGAGAAAAAAAGAAAATTTCCCATACAATTTGATCTCATTTTTCGAAAAAGTTGGATGCACATTCCATGGGTAAGGGTCTCGTTCTCTCTGTCCTACCTGATGGGGTCATTGAGGCAGCACTGGAGAATAACTCTCCCTTATCTTAGTTAAACAAACATTGGAATCTACAAATAGAATTGCACCCATCCAAATTTGCAGTAGCATAGTTGTCCTGGAGACTCCATTTTAGCAGTTGAAAAAGTTTGAATTTTTCACCTTTCATTGCTAAATAATTCATGTCTGTCTCCCAGCAAGAATTAACTACTTAGATTTGATAGAAGACCGGCACATCCAACACTTGATTTGTTTGTTTTTATGGCTAGTCAAGCCCCGGTCGAGGTAGTGGGTGGGGGGTTGTTTTTAGAGATTTTTTAACATTTTTTTTCTTTTTGTCGTTAGTTTTCTGGGGGAGGGGTCGATTTGGGGGTTCATTGAAACATTATACGAAATTGGTGCACATTCGGATATTTTGGAGCTACATTTTGGTTTATATTTTGATTAAAGTTTGTGGGGCTGGGGACGCTACAATCAAGCAATACAGAGTTGGATGAGTAAGCAAGCCGTTGAAGAATATGGTGGAGATTATCATAAACAATGAGAAAATAAATAAATAAATTCAGAAAATTCAATGGTACTCATCGAAATTTGCTGCAGCATAGTCATCCTGGGGACTTCATTTTAGCAGTTGAATCGTATATGTCATCAAATACAATATTGTTTCACCTTCTATAGTCCATAAAATTATCGTACCATTGAGTTAAACAGTCACTGGTAATGCAAAGGCCCAAATTACTGCTTCCACATGAAATTCTCATCTCGTTTATTCTTGGTCTTTTCAGCTCTTTCAACACACGATTATTCCCACATTTTTCCTCCAATTATCTTATTATGTATCTGCATACAAACCTTATTTCTGGTACGATAGAAATAGTTTTTGTGGTTATCTGTTGGTATTTAAGTTTTTTTCGGGCTTGTTTGAGCTTCTCCCTTGAAGATACATATTGGAAAGATGATAATCAGTTTCAGGGTAGTTTTTTTCAATTTCAAGATGATAATTTCATGATATAATCATAAATTATCAAATAATCATATCAAATATACAAAATGATGGATGAAAAATATTCTTTCATCCTGAATTCAACGATTTCAGCACATTCTTTGTTATTTACTATAGTTTAGTTGATCTCACTAGAATTGAAGAAATCTCTCTCTTTGTCGATGCACTGCAATTACTCAACAACTGACCATTGTATCAAGCTGATATTCATCAGATATATTGGAAAGTGCACACGGTATTGTTTAGTTTGGAGTGGTTTGGGCCAGCAGTTCTCAAGAAATCTAATAGAAATAAATATTTCTCTACAACTCTAGCTACATGTCGGTTATTGAACAAAATTATAAGCATGCCCTGCTTCTTTTAGTGTCACAGCAGTAAATAATCTCCAGAATGCTTGCTTCATGTCGGCCATTGGAAAAAAGTAGTTTGTAATTTTTATGAATTAACTCCCTTAGATTTCACTCTTTAGTGATTACTAGTGATGGTATTTCATTCAAAAATCATTTACATGACAATTTATAGCAGGCTGCTCTCCTTCCAAACATACACTAGAATATCTAATATGACAGGTTTGAAAGGTGTTTAAGAAATTTAAGTCTATAACCATATACAGAGACATCATTCAAAAATATAGAATGACTTCACATGTCAGACATTTAAGAAAATAACTATAATGATGTATTTGTTCAATCATGTCTAAATGCAATAAAAGTACAAGCATTTATTTCCCTAAATGCATACATTCTAATATATGTTCATAAGTAATTACATAAGCTAAATCCATTGGCTCTTGTTTAATATCAGAGTATCAATTAGTGCACGGTCAGTAAAAGCATAAAGAAAATAATATAAATAGTGAATATCAGTTATTCCATCATATCATATTTTCTTTGTGCTAAAGTTTGATTTTTAGTAAAAATATCGTATGAGAATTGCAATTTAAAATATGCTTAATGGAAGCCGTCTTTTGCTACAGATACTTTGATATTTTAAACATATATGCTCGATTAGCTAATGCATTTTTCCTTTTATATCAAAAATATTGGTTATAATTAGTTAGCAATACAGTTTCGGTACTAGGGATTGAAATGAAAACATTTTATTCAGTACCGTAGTTCTAGAATCCCTGAACTACTATTTTACATTAGTAAGGTATGAATCATCTAGTACAAAAATATATAAATGCATAGGTATCTCTCATATTTTTCGTAAATTCAAAACATATCCACTCATATTTCAAATGAAAAATAAATGCATCCTTATTACTGTCTTAATATTTGCATGATTTTGCTCAAAATAGATCGAGGAATTGTTCATGAAATTAATTTGACACAATTTATTGAAATAAAAACTATACTTCTGATATTAGATAAAATAATTCCCATGTTTATGAGGATCTGGATACGATTTTATTCATGAAAAGCTGAATGGAAACAAACCACTTTGGACTTGCAGAAGAACAGCCAGAGCTCAGTTTTAGGAGGTGAGTATGCAAATCAAGCTTTGCTAAGCTTTGTGCTTAAAGGAAATTGGGCAAAGTTTAAGCTTTGGGCCGTCAAAAATATATTGCTTGATTAAGACTGATTTTCGCAAAGCACAGAATTTTTTTGAAGAGAAGCCAACGTTTCTTTCTTCATACACACACGCACACACACACACACACACACACACACACACACACACACACACATACACACACACACAAACACACACCTGCACACTCACATATACATATATTACGTAAGTGCAAATGTTTTTATGAAAACTGGTTTTCAATTGTATATCCGATCTTGAAAGAGTGCTAGGAAACTTTTACACAGACTTATGTAAACACATACACAATGAAAGTTGCTTTGAATAATTTAGATAATACGAAGGTAACTTACAGCAAATATGCTACAACTCCACAGGACCACTTATCACTATTGATATGATGATTTCTGGAGAGTGAAATTCTGCAATACAAAGGAGGACTTTGATAGGTTTCCCGCTTTTATCTTTGAACCGGACCGGATTCAATGAGTTTGATATCTGCCGTCCCTTGTTGCACACATGACGATTTCAGGCTGAAGCAAAATTGACATGAAACATTTGAATACAATTGAAAAAAGCTTTGAAATCATAAAAACATGATCTAATAATTACTCTGAGATTGCAAACATAAATTCTTTGAACAAATTTTTGCAAAGTTAATAAGTAAACTTGTATGACCTATAGTGGTTATTTTTTATTTATTCAGTAAATATAATATTTTTCTTAAAAATAAAACAATATACTTTATCCATATTTTGATAGTTGTTGAAAACTAGAATCACTTGCAAACCATTTTTTGGTAGATGGGATACAATCCACAACAATCCACGACAATCCAAGACATTACAAAATTTGTCTTTATCTCATGATGATTTTGGGATGATTTAAAAGTAAGTCTTCATTGAGCAGTGAAAATCTAAAACATCTAGATTCTCCAGAATTATTATTAGAGTAGAATATAGTATAGCATGAAATTTCACCAATGTATCATCGAAGCAAAGTTCATTACTGAATATTTATCTATTGAAAAAAAAAAACAAAAACAAAATAACCTAATGTTTATCCTGCAAGTAATTGTGAAAATGCATATGTTATGATGATAAGTTTATTAAATTATATAAAGTTTTTTTTTTACTAACCTTCAAGTCCGGGTGAATGATGTTCTGCTGATGCATATGCTGCACTCCTTGACAGATTTGGTGCATATAAATGATACAATCTTCCACAGTGGAAGTGTAATTGTTTGACACGAAGCTATAGCTATCTTTGTTAATCAGCTTTATATAATATCTACGTATAAATCTTGCTCATTAAGTAGTTTTACAATAGATTTGTTTTAGATAAACACAGTTCTGAAATTGATTCTTGGTTAGGTTTTTAAATATTCCTGTCATTACACTGTAAAAGATGTTGATAGTTGTTTTCTGTAATATTTTATTCTTGGTCCTTAGAAAAAATTGAAATCATTCTAAATATATTTTAGTATATTGTATAAATGAATCACCATGGTCCACAGATGTACCAGAACTAATTATCTAAAAAAATTATCTAAAGAAGTAGATCATATATATCAGCTCAAGAGTTGGGCATTGTTGGTCCAGAATGACTATGGAGATCTAAAAGAGAATTTTTTTGAAAAAAACAAACAAAAGTATTTTTTGCACAGTGCCTAGTCATGTATTCATAAAAATTTCCTAGGCTGTAGCCAAAAACTGTGACCAGGAAAGTCTTGAGCCACACATAAATAAGCAAAGAAGGAAGACTCCATAGCACACTTGGCTAGTAGGTTGGGCTGGCCATAAAATCCTTCTTCAGCCTCTTTTTTGCAACCAGATACATATCATTACGTATTTATTTTGTAGATGAAGGTCAGAATTAGAAACATAAAAATGTTCAAATTCCAGTTGAAGCTGTTTGCATTCACTTTGCAATAATTGAAAAGGCATGAACCCATCTCCCTCAGCTACGTGTAAACGAATAGGAGAGGGACAATTCTGAATAAAAAACCATGGGTAGAATCCACTCCAATGACCATCTATGAGTAAGAATAGCAACAAAAAATGTGGGGTTGGAGCTTGCAAACCAATCTGTAAAAACCTCAAAAGATTTGCCAAAGATAATAGGTGTGAAAAGTGAAAGACTGATTGGATTGAGGATCTCGGATTTATTCTGTAGATAATAAAGTTATAATAAACGGAACAGAAATCAATTCAAAGGCCATAAGTTAAACAGGCAAGGGAATGAGTGATTGATAGGAAAAAAAATTTATAGAAACTAAGTATTAAGTGCAATTCTGTAAAAACCAAAGAAAGTGATTAAAATTTAAAAAGCTTATTACAGTATCAAATCAAGGATTTATAGAACTAAAAACCAGTAATTTAGAATTACATCGAAATATATTCTAACGGACATATGTTTCTCTTGAAATGCTCCCGTAAAAGTGACCGCCTAAAATCTAAAAATCAACCTACAATGAAATATCTCACTTTGTAAACTTTGAAGAATACCATTATAAAAAAAATTAAGATTTTGAGGAATTTTGAGCATTATATTTGTGACATCACACATTTTGAATGTATTGCTTTCGAAATAAGACACAAAAAATTATTACACTATATACTGTTAGACGAATAGTGCTCCTAATACATTTAGTTGAGAATTTAAAACAAAAATCTTCCTTTATATAGATATCTAAAACATCACTTCAAACAATGACTCCCGGTAAAAACCCTGAACAAATATGATCAATTGCTCTTTCACTCCAGCGTTTTGAAATGATTACATACTCTTTCTTTCCTCCTCTCAAGGATTAGTATCATTTTGCTGGCCTCCAGGCCAATCGGAACTTGGCCATTTTTCCACCGTGAACAATCCCTGTACTAAACATTGCCCCTTTTAGTTAGGCAATGTTGATGCATTTCACTTACGTACATGCTACTCAACCAGTTCCTGACTACTAGCTCAAAGCACGTATACAACTTCATCTCTCAAGAATTGAATGGCAGCCCCATTACTTTACAAGTCATTATGATCTGCCTTCTATTTCTATTTTTTTCTTTTGAGAAGCACACATGTCTTTTCTGTGTCTGAAAAGGTCTGTCTGTCTTGAGTTTTCCAGCACCAGAAAATGGCCGACTAATTGCTCACATGCTATCCCAAGTTAGGCATACATACTGATACCCAGTTTCTATGATTTGATGTGCTGAACTCAAAGAAATTATTTGTTTTCCTGTATTCAATGTATTTGAAAGCAGAGCATAGCCGGGACAGGGTTTCAAAGTCATTTTTGGTTTTTGAGTTTAGCTTGTTTGGGGCATGAATTAATGTACAGAATCATATGAAGTCATTCATTTTCCTGTATTTACTGTATTTGTTGCAAAAGTGAACCATGACCAGAAGAGAGTTTTGAAAGTCGTGTGTGCATTTTGAGTTTTCACTAGTTTATGACATAATTTGATGTGCTGAATTATATGAAATTATTCTTTTTCCTGTATTTAATGAATTTATTGCAAAGCCAAGCATAGCCAAAACAAGGTTTTAAAAGTAATTTGTTCATTTTGAGTTTTTGCTCATTTCTGACTTGATTTGATGTACTGAATTCAATGAAATCTTTGTCCTCCTGTATTGAATGTATTTTTTGCAAAAGCGTAGCTGTATAGAAACAGGGTTTTAAAAGTCATTGGTGGATTTTGAGGGGTTACTTGTTTTTGAGATAATTTGATATGCTGAATTCAATTGAATAATTTGTTTTCCTGCATTTAATAAGTATGTTGCAAAAGCAGGGCATGACTGGGAGAAGGTTTTGAAAGTCATTTGAGCCTTTTTAGGTTTTGCTCATTCCTGACATAGTTCAATGTTCTGAATTTAATTAAATCATTTGCTTTCCTGTATTTAACGTATTTGTGGCAAAAGCACATCATAGCTAGAATTGGGTTTTAAGAGCCATTTGTGCATTTTGAGTTTTTGCTTGTTTCTGACATGATTTGATGTGCTGAATTCATAGAAATCATTCGTTTCCCGTTTGTAAGGAATTCGTTGCGAAAGCAGGGTGGTGAAAAGTCATTGGTGCATTTGTTTTCCTGTACTTAAGTATCAGATAAAAAAGCACAGAATGGTCGGGAGAACGTGTCAATTGCCATTTGTGTATTTTGAGTTTTTGCTTGTTTTTTACCTAAATCAGTGTGCTGAATTCAATGGATTCATTTGTTTTCCTGAATTTAATGTATTTGTTGCAGAATCACAGCATTGCCGGTAGAGGGTTTTGAAAGAAATTTGTGCATTTCAAGTATTTGCTTGCATCTGACATAATTCAATGTGCTAAATACAATGAAATCATTTGTTTTCCCCCTTCTTATGTATTTGTGGACATAATTCGATATGTTAAATCCAATGAAATCTTTGGTTTCCTCTGTTCAATGTATTTGTTGGAAATGCTCGGTAGGGCAATAATTGGGTTTTAAAGTCATTCGTGTATCTTCAGTTTTCCCATGTTTCTGACATAATTAGATATGCTGAACTCAGTGAAATCATTTATTTTCCTGTATTTAATATATTTGTTACAAATACAGATCATGACCAGAATCGGGTTTCAAATGCCCTATGTGCATTTTGAGTTTTTGCTCGTTTCTGACAAAATTCATTGTGTCGAATTCAATGAAATCATTTGTTTTCCTGTATTGAATGTATTCGTTACAACTGCAAATCATGGCTGGAATCATGTACAATCATTTCAAATTCCTCCACAGCTTTGGTGTGCTTTTTGATTAAACACATTATATACAAATTTAATTTAATTCAGTACATTGATTTATATATGAAACAAGCAAAATCTCAAAATTTACGAATGACTTTTGAAACATTGTCTGGGCCATGATATGCTGCCGTAAACAAATATATTAGATACAAGAAACAGATATATTAGATATATGAAAACAAATGATTTCAATGAAATCAAATTATGTGAAAAGAAAGCAAAACTCAAAATGCATAAATGTTACCGGCTAAGGTAAGCTTTAATAACAAATGCGTTGAATACAGAATAACAATGATTCCACTGAATTCAGCGCATCAAATTATATCGGAAACAAATACAAACTAAAAATGATTTATTAGCGTTTAAAATCCTGTTCCAGCAATGCTGTGCTTTTTCAACAACTAACTATAAAATAAGGAAACAAATGATTCCATTGAATTAACCACAGCTAATTATATCACAACCTGGCAAAAACAGAAAATGCATAAATAACTCTGAAAACCATACCCAATTATGTTGTGCTTTTACCTAAAACACATTAAACATAGGAAACATGATTTCATTGATTTCAACACAGAAAATTATGTCAGGAACAAGCAAAACTCAAAATTTACGAATGACTTTTGAGACACTTTTTAGCCATGCAGAGTTTTTGCGACAAATTTACTAAATACAGGAATACAAGTAATTTCATTGCATTCATCACATCAAATTATGTTGGGATAAAGCATAACTCCAAATGCTTGAGTGACTTTTAAATCCCTTTTCCAGCTATGCTGTGCTTTGAAACAAATACATGAAAAACAGGAAAACAAATGATTTCATTGATTTCAGCACATCAAATTACATCAGAAACAAGCACAATATCAAAATGCACTGATGATTTTTAAAACCCAATTCCACCTTTGATATGATTTCGCAGAAATACATTAAGTACAGGAAAACAAATGATTTCAACGAATTCAGGACATCAAGTTATGTCAGAAACGACCGTAAACTGAAGATGCAAAAATGATTTTTAAAAACCTCCTCTGGTCTGGCTATGCTTTATCAACAAATACATCAAATATAGGAAAAGTAATTATTGTATTGAATTCTAAACACTTTATGTCAGAAATGATCTTTTATTGAAAGAAAAAAAACAAGAATGAGTTTCCTAGCCATGCTATGCATCCATTAGAAATCCATTAAATATTGGAAAACAAATTATTGCAATGATTTTTACACATCAATTTTTGTCAGTTACGACCTTGGCGTAACAATGCAAAAATAACTTTTAAAACAATCTTCCAGCCATGTAATGCCATACGAAGTAACACATTAAATGTAGGGAGGCAAACGATTTCAAAGTATTCTACTCATCAAGTTATGTCAAAAACGACCTTAAACTCAGTATGCAAAAATGACTTTTAAATCTCTGTTCCCGCCATGCCATGGATTCTTTAGAAATACATAAAATACAAGAAAACAATTGATTTCATTTAATTCCACACATCAATTTATGTAAGAAACAATTAAAACCTTTTTCTGGCCATTATATGCATTATCAACGAACATTGAATTTAGGAAAACAAATGATTCAGTTGATCAATTTATGTGAGAAATGATCTTTAATTCAAAATGCTTAAATGACTTTTAAAACCTTCTTCCGACAGTGCTATGCATTCTCATCAAATATGTTTAATTTTAGAAAGCAAATGATTTAATTGCATTCAATACATCAAATTATGTAAAAAACGATCTTCAATTCAAAATATAAAAAAATGACCTCCGAAACTCTCCCCCGACCGTGCTCCGCTCTTTAAACTAATTTATCAAATATAGGAAAACAAATGATTTCATACATTAATTCATGTCACAAACAACCTCAAACTAAAAATGTAACAATGATTTTCGTGGCGCTATTCTGGCCATGATTTGCTTTATCAACAAATACATTATCTAGAAGAACACAAAAGACTTCATTCGATTGAGCGTATCAATTTATGTCAAAAACGACCTTCATGCAAAAATGTAAAATTGACTTTTGGCACCCTCTTTTGGTTAGGAAAAATGATTTTTTTATTCTACACATTACTTAATGTCAGAAACGACCCGGAACTCAAATTGCAAAAAATGTTTTTTTAAACCCAATTCTATGCTTTATCCACAAATACACTGAATATAGGAAAACTAAAGCTTTCATTGAATTCTACACATCGATTTATATCATAAATGTCCTTAAACTCAAAATGCAAAAATGGCTTTTTACATGCTTTTCCGGCCATGCTATGGTTCATCAATAAATACATAAGTTATAGGAAAGCGAATGATTTCTATGAATTCTACATATCATGTGACGGGAACGACCTTAAACTAAAAAAGCAAAGATGTCTTGAGAAAACCTTTACCGGCGATGCAGTGCATTCAGTAAAAATACATTATAAATAAGGAAAAAAATAATTTTATTGAATTTCACACATCAATTTATGTCCAAAAATGACCTTAGACCCCTAATCAAAATGACTTTTATAACCCCCTTCTGACCATGCTATTCATGGTATAGAAATAGATTACATCTAGGAAGGCAAATTATTCCATTGGATTCTACACATCGATATCTGTCAGAAATGATTTTAAACTTAAAATGCAAAAACGACTTTTCAACCTTCTTCCACCGTGCTATGCTTAATCCACAAATACATCTACATATGAGAAAATACGATTTCGTTGAATACTGCACATCAATTCATGCCAGAAACGACCTTAAACACGAAAATTTTAAAGATAAATTTCAACCCCCCTCCGACCATGCTATGCTTTATCAACAAATATATTAGATCTACGAGACCAAATGATTTCATTGAATTCATCAAAATGATTTATGTCTTAAACATCTTTCGATTCTGAATGCAAAAATGACTTTTTACACACCAACTTATGTCAGGAAACGATCTAAACTCAAAATGCCAGATTTGATTTTTAAAACCCCATTTAGTCTATGCTCTGCTTCATCAACAAATACATTGAATATAGGAAAACAAATGATGTAATTGAATTTTACACACCAATTTATGTCAGAAACGACCTCAAACTAAGAATCAAAAATGACTTTCAAAACCCACTTCCAGTCATGTGATGTTTTATCAATAAATTCATCAAACGTAGGAAAACAAAAGATTTCATTGAATTCAACATCTCAATTTATGGAAGGAATAACCTAAGATTAAAAATGTAAAAGTGACTTGAAAAAACCTCTCCCAGCCATACTCTGATATATCGATAAATATATAGGAAAACAAACAATTTACTTGAATTCCTCTGATCAATTAATGTTAGAAACGACCTTAATACTAATTGCAGAAATGATTTTTAAAACCTCTTTTGGCCATGCTATGCATTCTGTAGAAATACATTAATATATGAAATCAAATGATTTCTCTGAATTCTACATATTTTATATCAGAAAAGACCCTAAACTCCAAATTAAAAAAATGGCTTTTGAAAACCCTTTTCTGGCTCAACAAATAGATACGAAATAAAATATTTCTACACATCAATTCATGTCAGAAACGAACTTTAACTCAAAATGTAAGAATGAATTTTAAATGCTGTCCTGGCTATGCTATGTTTTATCAACAGATACATCATATGCATGAAAACAAATCATTTCATTGAATTCATCACATCAAATTATGTCAGAAACAAACAGAGACTCAAAATGCAAAGATGACATCTGAAATCATCTTCCAGTTATTTCATTGAATTCAGCATATTGAATTATGTCAGACACAAGAAAAAATCTCTAAATGAGCGAATGACTTTTTAAACCCTCTTGAGCCAGGCAGTGCTGTTGCAACAAAAGATTAAATACAGGAAAAGAAATGATTTCATTGAATTCAGCACATCTCTTGTCATAAACCACATTAAACCCAAAATACAAAAATGACTTTAAAACCCTCTACCGGCTATATTGTGATTATTCAAGGAATACGTTAAATATGGGAAAGAGAATGGTTTCATTGAATTTCACGTATCAATTTATGCCAAGAACCACCTTAAACTCAAAATGTACAAATGACTTTTAATAAAACTGACTTCCAGCAATGCTATGTATTCTGTAGAAATACTTCAAATATAAGAAAAAAATGGAACGCATTAAATGCTGAAAAACAAAAGATTTCATTGAATTCTACACATCAGCTCATGTAAAAAAATGAATATAAACTCAAAATGCAGAAATTACATTTAAAATCCTCTTCTAGCCATGCTATGCATGGTATTGAATAACATTACACATAGGAAAACAAATGTTTTCATTGAATTCTACACATCAGTTTATGTCGGAAACGACTTTGAACCCAAAATGCAAAAATGACTTTTACAACCCTCTTTTGGCCATACTATGCTTCATCAACACATACATTATACATAGGAGAACAAATGATTCCAATGAACTCTACACATCAATTTATGTCAGAAACTAAATTAAATTGAAAATACAACAGTGTCTTTTGAAACTCTCTTCTGGCCATGTCATTCATTCTGCAGAAAGGCATTGAGCATAGGAAACGTATGATTTCATTTAATTCTACACAGCAATTTATGTCAGAAACAACCTTAAACTTTATGCATTTATGTATGTGTATGCGGTATTTGTGGTATTAGGATATTATCCTTCTCCTGTATTATACTTTCTTCTTATTGGGTTTCTGTGCTGTAGTAATAACAGACCTGAAAATAGATAATCTAAAGAACACTAGGGATAATAGATAGCCTATTGGACAAATATGTATTCCTCTCTCAATTTTTTCCAGATAATAACAATAGCCTCGAGGGTACCCACGTGAAAAAACTAAATAACTCTCCCCATTTGCAACTAGAAGCACTCTAGAGACTCTTACTAAGTCAAGACTTGAAAAATTTAAGGAAAATGTATGATCTTTTTGAATGCATGTAATTACCCTCTGGCTAGACTCAGTTTTTTTAGGTTAGTAATTAGGTGGTGGTTGATGATCACCACAAATAGAATTTTTGTACACCCGAATGGCTCCTCCTTGTGAGGTCATACCCTGAGTGGTAAGAGCCGGTGGGGCTCTGAGGTTATTACTGAACAACACCTGTCTCAACCAACCCACCAAGGTCTGGTGCTACCTTAAAAGAACCAAAAAAAAAAAAAAAATTATGACAGTGCAACCAAATCATTTAACCGCAAAAAATCGGGCAGAAAATCAAGATTTGTGTGTCATAACTGGCAGGTGTTCCCTTGTTAGCCACCAGGAGAGACCCAGTCGTCATCCTGTGACTGCTGGTCAAAACTCTGGCTCGTATACCCTTTATGGCCTTCAGGAGGGATACAGTCCTTACCTAGCTACTGTTGACCAAAACTCATGTAACACCAACTGCACCCAGGAAAGGCACAGCCCTCACCGAGAGGCTGCAATAAAGAACAAGAGGAAGAGATTGAAAAGAGAGGAGAACAGTCTAGTTATGTATTGTTACTTAAAAAGCAAACCTTCGGTGCGATCTAATAGGGAGCGCATGCTTAAAATTTGGAGGGAAAAATCTGCCATGGAGGGATCAAACCAACGCTTTGCTGACCAAGTAAAACAAATCCTAAAAAAAAGGAATGGATCTCCGAGACTGAGCCACAAGAAATCCGTGATAAAGTAGAAAGAGAAGAAAGTGACACACTCGAAACATCTCCTAGCACAACCAACACAAATGACGAAACTCGAAGAACTCAACAAAAACCCTGAAGAAAGTCACACACCAGAGAGAGCTGACAAAACCCTCAACAGAAGAAGAGAAAACCTAGATACAAACTTTGAAAGAAATAATGTGAAAAGTGAAAACAACACTTCCCTCTCTAAGAGACAAAGACAGAAAGAAACTTGGAGAAGTGACCGAACATATCAACTGCCTCTTACAACATATTGAACCGAACAGCCTTTTGGAACTCAACAACTTAATTTTCGCTGGAGCAAAAATGGTTACACGGAACTTCACAACACAAGAAAGAACCTCAAATGATGATAGGGAGGAGAAACCCAACCTGGGAAAGAAGATTAGAAAAACAGATATCTCAACTCCAGAGAGACGAAGTTCTACTGAGAAATGCACCACATACAGACAGACCCGAGTAAGACTTTGAAACGAATACAAGATAACACAGATGGCATCCCCACTGCAGTGGGAGAGATACATTAAAAGGGATCAGCTACGTGGTAAGACAGAAGAGATACAGGTTAAGAACGGCCCAATACACACAAAACTGCACATTCCAAAACAACGAGAGAAAGTTTCACCAAGATCTGAACGGTGAAAGAAGACAAAACATAAAACCAGATGCCACAGAGACCAAGAACTACTGGAACAGCATATGGGGGTACCCGAAAAGACACAACGTAACACCGCGATGGTTAGGAAACGTGTGAAAAGATCTTGAAGATACAGACAATGGACAACCAATAGCATCGAATGAGACCACATTGAAACAAGCTCTTAGGAAAATAGCCAACTGGAAAGCACCAGGCCCCAACGAGATCCATGGATACTGGTTCAATAAATTCACCACATTTCATGACAGACCTACCCACCTACTCCAATGTTGCATAAACGAAGGTGAGGCACCAGAATGGATGACCGAAGGCAGAACCACCCTTATCCAAAAAGACCCCGAAAAGGGGAATATGGCGAGCAATTATAGACCGATCACGTGCTTACCACTTATGTGGAAGATCCTGACCGGACAAATAGCGGAGAGAATGTATATAGCGATGGAAAGAAGGGGACTATCACCAGAAGAACAGAAAGGTTGCAGAACCAAGGGGGCAAATGACTTACTCTTCATCGACCAGATGAACTTAAAATAAGTAAGAAAAAGGGAAGAGAACATTGCAATGGGATGGATAGATTGCAAAAGGCGTACGATATGATCCCACATAGCTGGATACTCGGATGCCTTAGAATGTTTAAAATCAGCAAACCGGTATTTAGATTCATCGAAAATTCTATGAAAAACTGGAAAATAGACCTGACACCCGCGGGAAAAACTCAGCAGGGGTAAGGATAAAAAGAGAAATATTCTAAGGAGACTTGCTGTCCCCACTATTATTTGTTGTCACCATGATACCACTCAACATAATCCTGAAGAACAGCAAAGGATACCTTTTTTCCAAAACAAAAGAAAATGTCAACCATTTAATGTACATGGATGATACAGTATTGTTTGCGAAAAACAGGGGAGAGCCTGAGATGCTGTTCAACAAAGTAAAAGAATACAGTGATGACATCGGAATGGAATTTGGAATAGAAAAATGTTCTATTATGGTAATTGCACCAAGGAAGGCTCACAATGGCTGAAAGAATAGAACTCCCGGACAACAGTAAGATTAGAGC
The DNA here is from genome assembly GCA_963457665.1 of Thysanoteuthis rhombus. Taxonomy (NCBI): domain Eukaryota; kingdom Metazoa; phylum Mollusca; class Cephalopoda; order Oegopsida; family Thysanoteuthidae; genus Thysanoteuthis; species Thysanoteuthis major. The sequence goes on from OY735207.1 coordinate 168,805, forward strand.
ACTGACCACACAAGACCGATACAGATACCTAGGCGTCCTTGAATATGATATGATAAAACGGGAAGAGATGAAAGAGAAAATGAAGAGAAAATACCTTAGAAGGATAAGGAAAATATTAGAGACCAAATTAAACAGCAGAAATCTAATAAAAGGAATGAACATCTGGGCTGTATCAGTAGTGAGATACACAGGAACATCTCTTGGATGGACAAAAGAAGAACTCCAATCAATGGACAAGCCAACAAAGAAACTTATGACAATGCATAAAGCATTACACCCTAGAGATGACACGGATAATCTACACGTTAAGAGAAAAGAAGGTGGAAGGGGGCTCATCAGCATAGAGGACTGTGTCCAGAGAGCTAAAGCAGATCCAAAAAAGTACGTGCAAGCAAACAATAAAGAAATCATGAAAAGTGCACGAAACAGCGCAGCAAACAACAAAGTAGTAAACAATGGAACAGCGCAGCAAACTAGGAAAGAAAAATCAGAAAAGAAAAAATTGCACGGAAAGTTCAGAAGACAGATACAAGATGTGGCAGACGAGCGATCATGGACATGGTTACGAAAAGGGAACCTGGAAAGAGAAACGGAATCGCTCATCATTGCAGCTCAGAGCAAAAGCATTAGGACAAACTATATAAAAACAAAAATTGACGGAACACTAACAGCAAATGCCGCCTATGCGATGAAAGAGATGAGACCGTAAATCATATCACTAATGAATGGAGTCAACTCGCCCAGAAGGAGTATAAGCACAGACACGATAGAGTAGCAACAATGATACCCTGGGAACTGAATAAATGAATGGGATTCAACCATGTGGAAATGTGGTATCAGCACAAACCAGAGGCAGCCCTGGAGAATGACAACCACAAACTACTCTGGGACTTCGACATCCGAACTGACCACCTCATCCAGGCAAGAAAACTGGACTTGGTATTTGTTGACAAGAAGAAGACCAGCCAAATAGTAGACGTGGCTGTACCTGCAGACCATCGAGTAAAGAGGAAGGAGATTGAAAAACGGGAAAAATACCAGGACCTAGCGAGAGAACTGAAGAAGATGTGGAACATGAAAGCCTGGGTAGTGCCAGTCATAGAGGGTGCACTTGGAACTGTCCCAAAGACACTGTAGGTGAGACTGGAGGAGATCGGGATTAGGGGAAGGATTGAGACTGTACACACCACAGCACTACTTGGAACTGCATGGATACTGAAGAGAGTACTAGAAATATAAGGTGTATGACACTAGATGTTAAAAGGGGCCTAACAGAGGAGGAAGAAAAAAAAACACACTCAAATGGGAGTAGAGGTGTGAACCGCTGCACTAATGTTATAAGCGAGGTAGAGATGAGATATGGGCTGGAGACCCGAGGAGACTTACTGTCACTCAGCCTTCAGCGATGACCACAGGGTAGCTGGTGTGAAACTGTGAAACACAGTGTTGCCGTGGTCTATGAGAATGTGGAGAGGAGGGCTGGAGACTTGAGGAGACTTGCTGTCACTCAACCTCAAGCAGTAACCACAAGGCTACTCCTGTGAAATTGCAATAATAATAATAATGATAATAATAATGACGATGATGACGACGACGACAACGACAACGACAACAACACTTTATTGCTGGATTTCAGCCAACCGAAGTTCACTCTGTCTAATTCTGTATTCATGAAATACAAGCTATCTTTAGGGAAGACAATGATTGAAAATCTTTTAAAGTTGCCTTTCTTAAATCATTCATTTCTTTTCCAAGGTTTTCAATAAAATCATTTTTTGAAATCTTGCAGAGATTAACGAGTAACAAGATACTTTCACAAAAATGCTGGTAGGAATCAACTGAGATTTTGTAAGTAGATAACAGGTTATTAGCATGAATAAATTACAACTGCGAACGTAGCTGAGGATTTGAAAGAGTTTGTTAAGTCTGATGTAATATCTCAGGTGACCAGGCATGGAGAACATGCAGGATTCCAAAAGAAAGTCAGAGTGCCAGAGGGAACACTTGTACAGCTACTTTTTTTTCCAACTCTCCTTCGACTCAACATTTAGTTTCTGCATTAGATGTTGCTTGGTAGACTTTACGTCGGCATGCATTACTTTCGGCTGCCTCTTTTGTCTATAGACGGGGGTTGACACCAAAGGACGTTGGGATCTATTTCATGGGATCCTCGTATTTCTTCTGTGGGGCATTGCTACTTCGCTCGTAACTGGCTAATTTACGGAAAAGAAGTATCTTTGGCTGACGATTGTCTGCCATCTTCACGCATCACGGGTGGATCTTTTGCAGCATGGCCTCAATACCTGGCTCTTCTGTGATCTCATGATGAACTCATACTAGTAGGTAGTGCAGTTGAAGCTTTGGTTCTCGGTTTAAGGCTCTTTTGGTCGAGTTCCATATTTCAGGAGGATACATTGTTTGTATATCCTTCTTTTTAGTAAGAGTAGAATTTTCTTATTCCTGAAATTTTAGCTCGTCCTACGAAAAGCTTGTCAACCTAGTGTGATTCTTCGTATAATTTCTTCTTCTTTTGAGGATTCCATGGTGATTCGTTGTCTCAAGTTGATATGGTTGTCTACTTTCTGGAATTCTGTGCGTTTGATTCTGATTGTTGTGTCTTTATATTAAGCATGTTCGTTGTACTTGATATTCATTTTACTAAAGTTCATGTGAAGTCCAACTTTAAGCTGTCTTCATTCATTTTATCCAGTATTCGGCGGAGGTCATGAGGACTCTTAGCAAAAATAACGATGTTTTTATTCCTCAGATCTGCAGAGAATACTCGTACTTTATTACTGCTACTTACCGTTTCTAAATATGATAGATATGCTTTTCTATATGCATAATGGAAGTTTTTGTTGCTTCTTTTTTTACTCTTTTGAAATATTCTGCCAACGCTACTGGACGTATGATTTGATCTAACATCTTTCAAATTCACAAAGGAACTGCAATACACGTCTAAACACAGATCTTTGGATTTTTGGATATACATTTAAAAAATTATTTTTGTTTTAAAATCTTGCACCAGCGCTAGCAAACACGATTTGTATTTGTCCATTCAAACAATTTTCATTTCTTTTTTTTTTTTTTTTTAGACATTTTTGATTATCTTTCCCCGTGGAATTGGGGTGTGTTCTTTAGAAAAAAAACAAAATAATTTGGATGAAAGCTACTGGACACACCGTTTGGTATGGGACCTTGAGAGAATAAAATTCCATCGTTCCTCTGTACACCATGAATGTCAATAACTTGAATAGTTTTTAAAAACTGTTTTGAAGCTGCATATTCCATTTTACATCCTGTACAATATATTTAATACTTTGGTTACCTTTCGGGGTAGACAACCCTCATTCCATTTCAATGCCAACGGAAGTTAGTTCACTTTCGGAAACTTAGAATTAACATTAATTTCTCAACACATCAGAGGATAAGCATTGTTAAATCAGCATATTACAACGAAAAATGCATTGTACCTCAACTACCTGTAAAATAACCTCAATTATACATTTTTTCCCCAAAAACTTTATATAATTTAAGCCATTAAAAATAACAACATGCATTTATCAACTTTTCTGGTCATGGTTTGGTATAACTCTGTTAAATTTGAATAATTGAGTAGTGTTACAGATCACATGCAGCGTTTTGTGAGATTATCTTGTCACCCATTTATCGATGCAAAATTGAAAAGAAAAAGATTTCATTGGGAACTTCGGAAAATGCGTGTATGTGTCAAGGGAAGCAACTCCAGGATATTTTGAAATCATTACCTCCCCTGAATATTCTTATTATACAAATACAAACTTGGTGAGTGTAAACTGTCGGTTAAAATTCAGCTGTAGAGTGTTGATGTTATGATTGAAATATTAATAATAATAATAATAATGATAATAATAAAAATGGGACAGTTCCCAGGGCGCTTACTATGACCGGCACTACCCTTTTACGTACCACATCTTCCTCAGTTCTCTCGCTAGGTCCTTGTATTTTTCCCGTTTTTCAATCTCCTTCCTCTTTACTCGATGGTCTGCAGGTACAGCCACGTCTACTATTTGGTAGGTCTTCCTTTTCTTGTCTACAAATACCAAGTCCAGTCTTCTTGCCAGGATGAGGTGGTCAGTTTGAATGTCAAAGTCCCAGAGTAGTTTGTGGTTGTCATTCTCCTTGACTGCCTCTGTGCTATGCAAACGAATACGAAATAGCAAATCACATACACACATGCCAATTGGACGCACATTTTCGCACACATTCACACATACACATATACGTAACAAACATGCAGGTATACACATATCAAATAAACACTGGCAAATAAAGAAAGAGAGGAGATAAATAAATAAGATGACTCGAAATTGTGTAAGAAAGGAAGAAAGAAAGAAAGAAAGAAGGAAAAAAAGAATAGAGCAGAAGTAACAGCAGACGTCAGAGAAAAAGAAAAGGAAATAATGGAGGAAGAGAGAATCGAAAAAAAAGAGAGAAAGAAAGAAAGAAGCGAGGTAAGTGACTAAGAAAGAAATGAAGAGAGTGAGGAGGACAGAGAAAAAGATAGAGAGAGAGAGAGAGAGAGAGAGAAAGTAAAAAAAGGAAAGAAAGAAGAGAATCTGAAATGGTTGAGGAAAAAAGAAAGGAAGACAGAAAGAAAGAAAAAATGAATGAGGAGACACAGCTGTTGGATGAGATAGAATGAGAGGAAGGAAGAAGATGTCAATGACGAAGAAAGAAAGAAAAAAAGAAAGAAAAGAAAGAAATAGACGAAGGTGAGTAAAAAAGAGAGAAAGAAAGAAATGAAGGGTGAAATAGATTTATTAGAGAATCGGAAGTGGGCGGAAAAAATGAATAAGAAGGAAATAAATGGAATTGGTTGGGAGAGAAAAGAAGAAAGAAAGGTCAGAAAGAAAGAATGAGAAAAAGAATAAATGAAAAAGAAGGAAAGAAACCAAAATTGGGTAAGAAAGAAATTATGAAAGAAAAAGAAGAAAAAAAGCAAGAAAGGACGGTAGTGAGAAAGAATGAAAAATTGAGAAATATTGGAGAAATATCTTATTTCATTCTTGAAATTCATGAACTATTCATTCATTCATGAATTCCCTTCTCATTAGAACGACGATGTAGCGTCATTCAAACATTTCCCTGATTTTACCCATTTTGTTTGATGACTTTGATGCAAGTTGCAAATAACACCACATATTCATTAACATTAAAATAGAAAAAATGCATCACCTCTACTTAAAAAGGAACACCACTGTCACCATCACTACAACTACCACCACAATCTCCAAAAACTATTACTGTTATTATCACTACTAGTGACTACGCTGCTCAACACAAACTTTCATCTGAGGCTTGTTTTTACCCATATATTTTAACATCCTTATTTAAGATGAAGGAATAAAAATTTGTTATTCTTGCATCATTTCTATGTGCAAAGCACAACCACCTCCACTACTGACACCAACACCACCACTACCAACTACTACTACTACTACTACTACTACTACTTGTATTAATGTTAACATTGTGCAATTTTTAAAAATACCTTTTAGTTGTTCGGTTGTAAGTCTTAATTTCTGATTGATTATAGGAACTGACTATTATTCCATTCAAAATTCAGCAACCAGAACATTATTTCTTTTTCCCCAAACTGTTTATGAAGGCTACAAATTCCTTATCAAGAGCTCTGACAGATCGTTTCATAACACCTACTATTATATGCAGCGGTGGCATCAACAACTTATGGGGGTCAACCAGAGGATCCCATATGATATTGTTCATTCCATGTATATCAATAGCCTGAGCTGAGATATGATGAAGAACTGACCAAAAATTCAAATGAAAAAATATATTAGTCAAAACCTACTATATTATTATGTCAAGTATATTTCTATTTTCATTTCTTTTTTTTGCAACGCCCCGAATTAATTAACGCAATTTCTCCTTGTAGCCTTGACAGGCGTTCATCAAACTTTGTGAATCATTAGAGCAATTAATATTGATTGACACTGATTTTCTTCTTGCATATTGTAGCAAAGCTGAATGTTTCTGAATTAAAACACTTCCTCCATTCTAAGCGCCCAGGGACATAAGTTTCTAAAGTTCCTAAGACCGTTTGTCAAGGTTGAAAGATCCATACAAGACTGCCAGAAATAAATAACAACGGCAAATCATTGTCGAAAAAATCGTATGAAGCAATTCGAACCTATTAGCTGCCATGTATATGTTTTCAACATCTTAACTCTTATAGTGGGCTCCTCTCAGAAAACATGTTTCCAGAACATTTTCAGTTCATGTTTAAAACGGATTCATTTGAAATAAGAAAAAGAAGAAAATGTCATTATTTAGAAAAAAAATTCATTGAAAATAATGCTGTGTAAGTTGAGAATGGTCTTACTTTAGATGTATTCTTCTGCCATACTCGACCCAAAATATTTGAAAATACATTAAAAGTACAAAGAAACCAATTCATTTCAATAATTACGCACACATATCTGAATAAAGAAACAGGATCATCGAATTACAATAAAGGCACATAGCTTTAGTGTTTGGCACAACGTCTCTCAATGAAACCCTTAATTAACGGATAGTTTTAAAGAAATAACCGTCTAAACCGTAAAACACCGCCCCGGGAGAATTTAATAAAAGTTAATACTGCAAACAGAATAGAGGAACTTTGACGAGAAGAAACACTAACACTACTGATAACGTAACAAGTAAGTCTTACAATTTAATCCAAAGGTGTGCACTGAAATATAGAACCAACAAATATGGACGCCTACCGATCACTTAGTCGTGATTTTGAATCAAAGTAGCAAATTGTTAATATTTTATACAATTTTGTTTTAACAAACATTGAAGAGTTTACTCCCTTAAATTTCGTCGGGATTCTTGTTGTTACGGTAGGAATGCATAGTCAGCTCCAGACTTGGATTCAAGTTCCCAGATGTACTCCTGAATACCGAGATATTGTCCTAGAAATACCAAACTTGCTGCTGTGATTGGTTGTAATTAAGTGTAGAAACTTCGTTGATTTAAAGTGTGCACTCAAAATGATAACACGTGGAATGTAATGTTGTTTATTGGGTCAGAAAGCAATCAAGTGTTTAATTTGCAGACGTTTGTGGCTACTGATCTGTTTATAGCAGGAGAACCAACCGTTTCTTGGCATCCCAAACCAGTTTAGTATTAACAATAATCATTGCAGACCGGCTGAGAAATCAGTCATGACTGGGGTATAGGTGATAAGTCAACTATAAGTTACTGAACAGTCGCTGATACACTCAATTCTTTCTCTAAAAAGGTTTTATCCAATGAATCAGGCAGGCACGTGTAGTGCTCTGTCTTTTACATGAGTGAGTTGACTGTAATACAAATAAATTTGATAGAATCTGTCATCTTTCAAAGACAAGTGAGGTGTAAGTTTGAAAAATTTTTCGCAACGAGTTGATCTGTAATTTGCAATATATACTTTTTTACTTGGAATTTGATATAACACAGTGCATACCTAAACTATAAAAATGAATTATACCAATCTTTCCATATACGCATAATTTGATTCTGCAAATATCCAGCGAAAAACGTGTCCGCTCATCAAACAAAGGAAGTACTAAGCAGGAATTGGTTTGAGGACCGGCTGACCGATCACAGTTTTCTCAGTTTTGGTTCGCTTAGTCCATCAGCCTACATCTTAGAAGATCTTTATTCTCATTGGTTAATCTTTGAATTGCTGACACCTTCGGTGACAGCAGAGAACTTGAATTGCATTAATGAATTGGGAAAAAGACACCAGAGGAGGTAAATTGCTACCTGACTAGCACTGGCTAGTGATGGTGGCAAGAACTATATGATTCAGTATCAAAGGGGTTTCTGTCTACGTAGGGAGGAAGACTGAATGGCCAAATTTGAACTATAGTAGAGTTCCAGAGCTTGCAGGCAGGTGTGCAATGTGCTGTGGAAAAACTGTGCACATTTTCAGGGATTTTCATAGATATCTGCACTGCATCGTAGATATATGTATACAGCACAATATCTCAATAAATTTTAATTAAATCTTAGGTTTTTCGTGGTCACTCCGTGCATCGTAGTCATATGTACACAGCACAGTATCTCCAAAAGTTCTCAATTAATTTCCGAGAAATTTTGTGGAACGGTGGACAATGGGCCCAGGAACATGTGTTTATATATTAGAAGTAGATTCCTGGATTTTTCACGGTCATATCCTCTGCAACGTTGACTCTAATGAGATATAATATTTAAAAAAACATGTCCTTCTGATTGGATTCTATATAAGATGTATATTTGCTGCAGAACTGAACAACATCTCCTGGTCTATTCTTCCAAATTTCCGAAGTATTTCGATTATTTTTACTTTATTCATTTTTGGATGAAGTGTTTTACATACATTGTACACATCAAAGACACATCTAATATTTTGGTGGATGTGTTCCCCGATTTAATGTGGTTTGTTATAGCGGTATTAGTGTTCTCCGATATAGCACGGTTATATAGACAAAATGAATTGACACCAAACTTAATGGCTGGCAGAGACAACCTTTCAGCGATGAACCTACTCAAGTAGCTAGAAAAGTTACAATGAAATACAGCAAAGGAAAAATTTTGTAATATCTATTTGACATAGATAAAAAATATTGCTATCATAAAAAATTGTGGCATAGATGTTGTGTTTTTTGAAAAAGAAGGAAAACATAACTTTGTTGGCATTCGCTCCTCGAGTGGATGTCAATATATGCCAAGGAAATTATATCAAATATGTTGATTAGCATTCGCCTGAAAGGATGTAAATGGTAGCTAGAGATTTCTGCCTAAATTTCTGTAAGAAAACTATATATATATATATATATATATATATATATATATATATATATATATATATATAGAGAGAGAGAGAGAGAGAGAGAGAGAGAGAGCGAGAGAGAGCAAGAGATATATACTCGTTGGTAGAGGTAATAAAAAAGTATAAAAACAGACACGACAGGGTAGCAACAGTGATACACTGGGAACTGAGCAAACGAGTGGAATTCAACCATATGGACAACTTGTATCAGCACAAATCTGTGACAGCCGTAAAAGGAAACCATATAATATATTTGACAACCAAACTGCCTACCCATCCAAGCGAAAAGACTGGACCAAATAATCGAAGACAAGAAAAAGAGAACCTGCCCAATAATAGACGTGGCCGATTCTGCAGATCACAGAGTAAATACAAAAGAGAGTTACAAAATAGGAAATATATGGACCTAGCAAGGCCACGAAATAGGCATGATGGAGACAGTGTAAATCAAAGACAGGTAAGGACAATGTGAGAGGAAGATGGCTGGAGACCTGAAGGGACTTACAGTAAGCCTTCAGCGATAACCACCAGTCAACTGGTATGCAACCGTAATCAACATAACTGCTGAGGACCATGTCAGTTTGAAGAGGAGGCTGGAGACTTGAGGAGACTAACTATCACCCAGTCTCCAGCAGTGACCACTAAACCACTGGTGTGAAAATACGAATAATATATCGGAGAAAATATGGATTGTTTGTTATTTTTCAAAGTCTCTTCTTGGCTTTACCATCACATTTTACATTTCATAAATGCACCCTGTATAAAAAAAAAGTTAAATCGTACACGAGTAAATCTGTTATCCTATGATCAAGCGGCCGGGCTGATCCTGCATGTGTTTGAACAGGCGTTAATCATAAAAAGAACCGAGGAAATCTGTATTTTTGTCATTTTATAAAAGCCCTATGTCACAAATACTATGAAGCACACCTTGCATCCATGCAGATATGTGGCCCAGGGAAATGGGAAGAAATGAATATGCATGAAATCTAAGTAGCTCTCAGCCCGATATTAGGTGGCACTAGGAGATATCCCATCACATCAGTAAATCTCTTTCTTTCTTGTGGCTTACAGGCAGGCGAGTCACGGTTTGGGGTTGACAGGGATAATGGAGGGTGTCTTTGGCTTGCGTTATTGAGCGTAGTATAAAGATCATTCATCATTAAAAGGATTGACAGGATCGTTTCGGGTAAGGTTCCCCACATTATATGAAGTGGCACTTGTCAGAAAATATATTCCTTTGTAGCTCAGTATTGTTAAGGCCAAATCAAGTTCAATGCATTGGTTTTCGTATGACTCAAGTTTAGCGATGTCAAGCTTAATCAGTACCTAGATGGGTGACAATCTGGCTATACCAGATGCTGTAATCAGCTTGAGATCATCTAGAGAGCCCCCTGAAGATCCCTATAATCCTCTCTAGTGAGGAAGTTTATAACCTTCCAGCTGTGTATTTTGATTTTTTCGGCTGGGAAGTTGAGGAGTAGAATTTGACAACAATTACAAAGCGGCTCTGGGTTGATTAATACTCGTCTATCTGTTTGCTTTTTTCAAATTTGAAAACTAAATGAAATCCAAATTTTCCTGAATACAACTGTTTCTCAAAATTTTCTTATCACAAATCCGTAGAGTCATAACTAAGGGCGATTCTCTATCTTCACTAACGTTGGTATTATGTATTATGTATCCAAAAATGTTTGATGAATGTATTGAAAAATTACCAATATCTTACCTTGAATAAAGCTGTTTTATGAAGTACTTCTTAAGCATTGCTGCACAAATCAGTAAAACATTAGAAATTGAAACAAAAACATTACAATAAGACCTCGAACTGTTCAGTTTGAACAGTACGGAAAATTATGGATTAAATTACTTGCACTCATCGAGACATGATTGTATAATCTAAGAAAATGGGAAGGTCTAGCACTATTTTAGTCTGAATAAAAATAATACTAAGGTTGTTGGAGCAAGATGTTAATCAGCGGGGAAACAAAACACATGACAGCAAAAGGTAATTGGTCTTAACCAGAACAAGTTGCACTTGATGATTTCGACAGAATATAAAATATTCTTTGATTTTTCATTGAAGAAGAGTAACACATGCAAAGTAAGCTTTTGAAATTCCCAGCAACAATATGTAGGAGATATACTTCTCGTTGGAAGGGTTTTACCCCATTTAGAGCCAGAAACTCTTAAATGACCGTTTACATTTCCAAAGAGAACGCTATGCAAATCAAAAAACAGATTTTTTTTATTGTGATGGCATTATAGCTAAATTGAAAATTCTAGATGCAAAGATGGCCAGAGAACTCAAAACACCAATGTAAATTGATGATATTGCAGCCCACTTTAAAACACTTGTTCCTGAAAATGAACTAAATGGCATTGATAATGAGTGGAGAAGCTTCTAAATGACCTTCCTGCATTCCTGTACAACTTTAAAGTCAAAACAGAATTGATAAGAGATATTCAGTAAAGTGCAACATACTGAACATATTCTGTAAGCCTCGAAACAGATCGAAATTGTAACGAAACGGTCTCAATTCATGTCAATCGATAGTAATAAAATTAGGAGTCAAAAAAAATGTTCTATAACATGGTGTAATAGCTAACTAGGAACTGTTAATAGTTCATCATGAATTTGTTTTTTGAGCTGTACGTTATCTGTTTTATGTGTGTGATGTCTGGGTTTATTTGAGTGCGAAAAGTTGCTGACAGTCTTGATTAGCAGTTTAAGGGTTGTACTTGTTTATTGTTATCTTTATCATTCTTCACCAAACGTATTATATGACACTGCCAGCGTGTGTGGGTTTGGGTTTGGGAGTAAATTCATTTACGTTAGTGTGATATATATATATATATATATATATATATATATATATATATATAGATATAGATATATATATATATATATATATATATATATATATATATATATATATATATATAGATAGAGAGAGAGAGAGAGAGAGAGAGAGAGAGAGAGAGAGAGAGAGAGAGAGGAAGAGAGAGAGAGAGGACGGAAGAAAGGAATGGGTGGGGAAGAAACAGATAGAGAGATGGAGAGATAGAGAGAAAAAGAGAGAAATAAAAACACTGTTGGATCCGGCTGTAGTAACTAATCGAGTATCTATTTGTATGTAGCATGAGTGAAAACGTTTTCAGCGACTTTTGAAAAAAAATCTCTCAATAGCATAGAATTACTTCTTGGAAAATTACACATTTTTCAAGATAAAATTAAGCATTCCTTTTTAACATTATACCCCATAACTTTAATTCCCCTTCTTCAACAAACCGCCATTCTTGACATTAATCAATTTTTTTCTGAAGTGAACTCCTTTTTTTTCGTATATTACACCAACTTTGCAAAAACTTCAACTCCAACAAGCAACTCTTTTGACAACAGCCCCCCTTTTAACGTTTGCCAAGCTTCTTTTTTAAAAATATTATCCCCCGACTTTTGACATCAATTTCCTTTTAAACATTTTTGATATTACCCTCACTTTCTTTTTTTAACATGATTCACCTCGATATCAACATTCAAAACATTGACCATCCTTTGGCCGATATCATGATGCAATTTAGTTTTTCTTTTGCATTTTTTGAGGGTTGGTTTGTATTTTGAACAAGCCTAAAAGTGAAATCTTAGATGCATAAATTCTCTCCCTTGCAAAAAATGCTGCATCTGTTATTTCTGAGCATACTGTGACAGCAAAACATATCTAATAGAAGATACGTATACAGCTCTCAAATTGACCAAATTAAAATTTTGATTGTATAGCCTTCACCTTGCATCTTCAATTTTGTTCAAAAATAATTCTGAATTTGTCTTTGTTGTAGCAATATTAATCGTTCGTCGATATTCTATAGATTTTGAAACTACACACACACACACACACATATATATATATATATATTCGTTAGGATATTTTTTCGCATCGTATCGTATACAGTATATGCAGATATTAGGCTTATAGAGATTAGTCTAGTAAAAAGGCTACAGTAGTGAGCCTCCAACTGATGACTGAATTCACTACACAAGCAATTGTCTGTCATATATATATATATATATATATATATATATATATATATATATATATATATATATATATATATATATATATATCATCTGAACTTTTCTCAGCTTTCATTGATGTAACCAAACTAATGGTGGGAGATAAAAGACATGAATTACATCTGAAGGTCTTCTTCTTCTTCTTCTTCTTCTTCTTTATTTTTCTTTTTGGTCTTTTCCATTATCTTCCTCAACCTCTTAACTAATTCACTGATTGGATAAATCTAGACTTGAGCTGGGGGGGTGACATGAAAATTATAAAGCTGTGAAGTGCTTAAGAAAAAAAACTGATAGGACTAAGAGAGAGAGAGAGAGAGACAGACAGACAGACAGACAGACAAACTCTTTCTAGTTTAAAAAAATGGTTTCCTTTTTTTTAATCGCTTCAAGTATTGATCATCATCATCATTCTTTTAACGTCCGTCGTGGGACAAAGACCTTCCCTAGGATTCACCACAGTTCTCTATCATAGGCGTCGCTGAGCCAGTATTTCCTGAATCTGTCCGGTTCATCTCTCCATCTTGTGTTCTGTCGGCTTCAGTTGCTCATGTGATCTCTGGGGATCCATGTTATGAGACCTGTTTTCTTCCTTATATACTGTACTCTCTTGTGATCTCTCCATGAAAGGTTGAACATGATTCTCTCATGTTCCCATTGCATACTTCTCAGCTTGCAGGCGTGTCTCTTGGTTAAGTTCAATGTTTCAGCTCCATAAGTGACTACCGGGAGTATGCATTGGTTCTATACTCTTCTTTTTAGGATTATTGGGATCATCTGGTTCTTGAAATTTAAGCTTGATCTGCCAAAAGCTTGCCATCCCAAAGATTTCCTCCTGTTTTGAGGGTCTCATGGAGATTCGTTATCCTTGGGAGATGTAGAGGTGTACCTTGCCGAGTTTTGCATCTTTTATCTTGACAGTTATGCTCTTATTCTCAACATGATTATTGCACATGATGTTCGTTTTACTGAAGTTCATGTGTAGGCCGACTTTTTTGCTTTCTTTGTTTAGATCGTCTAACATCAGTTGGAGGCCGTGTAGGTTCTCTGTGAAAAGGACAATGTCGTCTGCAAATCTAACGTTGCTCAAGTATTTGCCGTCTATTTTGATTCCTCTATTTTCCCAGTCCATGTTCCGGAAGATCATCTCTAGGCAGGCTGTAAAGAGTTTGGGTGAGCTGGTATCACCTTGTCTTACTTTGCTTTGGAGCTGAAACAGTCCTTTTGTAGTCTAATGAATGGGTTGCAGTGGTTGTATATGTGTTGCAGTACTTTAACGTATACAGGGTCTACACCTTGTAGGGTGATGGCCTTCATGACCATGGCAATTTCTACAGAGTCGAATGCCTTCTTTAAGTCTATAAATGCTAGGCAAGTGGCATTTTTGTATTATGCAGCCTTCTCTTCTAAATCCAGCCTGTTCTCGTGGTTGATTCTCGTCTAGTGTTCTAGTTATGCGGTTGATAATGATTTTTGTAAAAAGTTTGTATATGTAGTTGAACAGGCTTATAGGCCTGCAGTTGTTGCGGTCTTTGGGGTTACATTTTTTCTATCAAGAAGCATTATAATAGCAGTGTTCCAGTCTTTCGGGACTTTACTCTGTTTCAGGCACAAGTTGAATAGAATAGCTAAGTTCCTGTTAACTCTTTTACCAGCTTTTCTGTGTAGATTGATGGTGATGTTATCTGGTTCAGGGTCTTTCCCTTTTTTTGTTTGTTTGATTTCTTGCTTTACTTCCCATGGTGTAACTTCAGGGAAGACTTCGAACTGATTGTCGGAATGTTGTGTATTCTGGTCGTTGTTGTATCGTCCGTATTTTGAAGAGTAGAGTTCCAGGTAAAATTCTTGGGTGAGTTCAACTATTTTGTCTCCGTTTGGTTTGAGAATGTTAGTTATCTGCTTCTTTCCAGCATTAAGAGCTTTGTTTATTGCTTTAAATCCTCGACGTTTTTCGAGGTTGGTCTTGATGATGGCTGCTGTATACCTTCTTTTGTCTTCTCTTAGTTTTTTCTTTATTGTTTTGTTCAGTTCGATTTTTTCTATTTTCTCCCTTGTGGTCGTTGGTGGTTTGAGGTTTCTGCGCTTTTCAATCAGTTTCCTTGTTTCATCTGAGATTTTGCTAATGGTTGCTGTGTTTCTTAGTTTGAACATATCGGCTGCTTCTAATAGAGAAGTTATTATTTTGTTGTGGAGTTCGTTGATGTTGGTGTCATTTTCGTCGGTAAGGATATAAAAAATCTGTTTTTCAATCCTAGCTTGAAGGGTGGGGTGAGTTTGGTACGTTTAGTGGCTGCAGTCTAGTGTGGAACATTTTCATGCGTTCTTTATTTTGGTTTATTTGCATTTTACATCTGACCATTCTACAGTCGCCCCCTACAGTTACTCGGTTTAGGATGTGGATGTCTTTGATGGTTAAAATGTTGTCTATTTCGTTTTTGGTTTCATGGTTGGGGCTCTTCCAAGTCCATTTTTAATTGGGTTTCTTTTTGAAGAATGTATTCATAATTTTGAAGTTGTTTGCCGTTGCAAAATTTACCAGATCTTTACCTTCCTCGTTTTGTCTTTTGTATCCAAATTCTCCGATGCAGCTTTCATTTTTGTTTTTGGGACCGAGGACCCAGCAGGAACGAGCATTCTCCTGGTGTAGTGTTTGGATATAGTTTATGAAATTGAGAGTAAATGCCTTGTTCTATTGCTCAGTATAAAGGTGAATAGAGTCAGTTTTGCGTTTGACTTTTGTCTCACTTTGCCATAATTTTGAAAGCATGAACGACTCTTTGTACTGTTGCTCTGCAGAAAGGTCAATGTAGTTGGTTTTTAATCTTTGAGTCACAATACCAACACTTTTGAAATTAGGGATGATGCTTTTCACCATTGTTAACCTCAAAGATGAATATATTCGGTTTCGTGTTAGTTTTTTTCTGCCACAATGCAAACGATTCAGGAGTTATAGCTTTGTTTTATTGTTCGGCACAAAAGTAAATAAAGTCAGATTTTGTTTGATTTTAGTATCACAATGATAACATAGAGACCTATTGCCTTATTTTATTACCTATACCAAAGATAGATATTGTCAAATTAGTGTTTTAGATTCGTGTTACGATGCAAACAATCTTTAAAGTAAGAGTAAATGTCTTGTTCTATTATTTTGCTTAAAAATGAATATAGTTGGCGTTTGATCTTTGTGCGATTTAGAGTAAATGTTTTATTCTGTTGTTTGGCATAGAAATGATTAGTGTCGGTTTTCTCATTGATATTTGTTTCACGATGCCAAGAATTTTGAAACAAAGACTCAAAGACTTGTTCTCTTGCTTGGATCGAAGATGAATATAGGCAGTTTTATGTTCAAGCCTTGTGTCATATTACCACCAATCTTAGTATTATGAGTTGAAACGCTGTTATATTGCTCGGCCTAATGATGAATATAGACGGTTTTGTATTTGATCTTTCTGTTAGAACGCCGAGAATTTTGAAATTAAGTGTGAATGCATGGTTCTTCGATGTATGTTTGATCTTTGCGTTACAGTGCCAACCATCTTGATTTTTGTGAGTCAGAATTCTGTCTTAGTGACTTCTAAGCTCTTCTAAGAAATTGGCTTTGCTTCACGAACCAAGATATTGCAGGATTTCCACACGTCCGTTCAAGCCTGTTAGCGTCCATTGTTGGACGTAGATCTCCCCCAAGATTCGCCAGATCTCTCTATCATGGGCAATGTTGGCCACAGTTTTGCATGTGACCCCTTGGGACTCATATTGTGAGTCGTGATATCCATTGTCTGTCTGACATTTTTGTGACATGTTTATCAAATATCTGGAACCCCTGTCTTTTCTCGGATATACCACGTTGTCTTATAATCTCTCTATGTGAGACTGGGCCCGATTCTTTCATGAACACGCTGCATGGCTCAGATTGATGTTCCATCTTCTGGTTAAGTTCAATGTTTCAGTTTTAAAGATGACTATCGTAAAGCAAGGTGTACACACCGTATATGTCAGACTATTGCAACAGTATAAGTGTTGCAATACTTTGACATATACGGGGTCTACACCTTGCTGTACTATTTTGTCAATGACTGAGAATTTCTGCTGAAACGGAGGCTTATTTAAAGGTAACAAAAACTACAGCTAGTGCCATCCTATATTCTGCTGCTTTCTGGCTCTACGACACCTACGATACAAAAGTGTGGTGCATCCTGGGGAAGGTCTATGTCCAACGACGGATATCAAGGGAATGATGATGATGAGGATGATGATGAATCATACTTGCTCGTCATTTGTTGTCAGTAGACAACGATAATTTAAAAAATGGTGAACGGCTCAGATCTGTGAACTGTTTTGAAAATGTTACAAAGTACCAAAAGAGAAAACAAAAGGAATACGCACTCAAACACCCCAATATATATATATATATATATATATATATATATATATATATATATATATATATATATATATATATATGCATTTCTCTTCCAACTTTGGAACATTGCACTCTGGTGGAAGAGGAATTATGCATGAGTGAATATATCGCTTAAATTCAACCTTTCCGACCGCCCAGTTCTACGTAGGGCAGAGGTGGATGCCAGTCAGGGTCTAAAGCAAAGGTTCCGATCCTACCTCATCGTACTGGATGAGATAATGGATAGTCTATAGCCACACTGAAGAGTTGTAATACAACGGAACAGCTGTCTGTGGATGACACAATCATTATATATATATATATATATATATATATATATATATATATATATATATATATAATGAATTGTAAATTTGCCACACAGGCTAGCTCGCGTTCCTGTCCCACGGGTTTCTTCCGGTGGATAGTTAGATATTTTTCGGATTTCTTTACAAAAACGTTATTAGTTGGTAATACTATTCCGTTGATCTTCCTGGGTGGAAATCCATGCTCTTTAATATTTATACTTCTTCCTCTCGTTTTCTGTTTGTTTAATAATCGTCTATTCATAGTATCTTGAGTTTTGATTTTCTTCTTTAAATGTCAATATTTCAGTTTTTGCAATATTTTCTTCGTCATGCTAATGGATTAATTGGTTTTAAAATTGTTTTACATACAGTTAAACTATCTGTTGTTAATTTTCGCAATCTTTTACTATTAATTCTTTATTTATTCATTTATTTATCTCTCGTGGGGGAAATAAAATTTCAATCTCTATGCCTATGCTTGGTCATCAAAATCATGTTGATTCTATTAAAGTGTCGTTGGTTCATCTGATCCGTAGTATTGGATATCCATCAGTTGAGTAGTGGCAATGCACTAAAGGATGGATTTAATCACAGTAGATATATCACATAGTTGTTTGAAGTTTATTAGTTTCAGGGCTTGCCCTTACATGGCATGAGTTGCTTGCAGTATAGTTCCCTCAAATTCTTAGTAAGTTAACTTCTGTATATCCAGGATGATTATGGAAAAACATGGGGATTCTTGAAACTTAAATTGCATTTATAGTGGTTGAGTGTATAATGATTAGATAAATAGGGTAATCGATTTTAGTATATTTGGATAAATGGTATATATCCACACATACCTCTATTTATAGTAAGTCAGGTTTTTTGTTTCAGTACCTATGTCGTATTTCCAGGTTTCCTCACAATTATTCTATCAGGTGGACTTAATTAGGGATTAAATTGGAGTTATGGGGTGATGGAAATAGTTGTGTAGAAGTAAATGTATAATTAAGTGCATTTGTTGAGTGTACCCTAGTTGTTATTATGTAGGGTAGTGTGGATAGAGGTTTAATTAGTTATTCTAGTGTAAATTTTAAGCGATGCCAACGACAACATCATTTTTCTATTCCGTGTATCTGTCTTTCTGGTAAAGGTGATAATTTTCATTTTTTTTCCATCAAAGCTCAAGTTGAGTAAATGTTTTGTTTTGAGCAAACTCAAGAACTAAAAGAGAAAAAAGAATAGTCATTAGAACTTGCAAAAGGACCCCAACATTATTGCACTTCCAGAAGATAAAGGTTACGCAACATTGTTGAAAGACAAGTCTAAATTGTCAAAAGTTCAACGGCAGCGATTGCAACCTTAAAAAAGACCAACTTGACAACGCAGCAAAATTGGCACAGTTCCTAAATTGAAATAAAAAAACGCTTAGCTAACCCTATATGTAGACAACTGATGTAGTAAGCCACAGCATATATCATCATCATCATCATCATCATCAGCAGCAGCAGCAGCAGCATGTCAGCAGCATGCCCGCGTTCATAGTTTGACATACACCTTCTCGTAGATTCATCACACTCTGCTCGGTCAAAAAACAATTTATGTTAGCAGCCAACCGGAATTAGAAGTCACGAACATTCAACAAGAAAAGTATAAATTCACTGATATATATCCTCTTTAGATCCAAGACTTTCCCCTTTTTATCTTTGCACTACGATGCAAGACTCTTTGCTTATCAGTCGTAACATTACAGCCAATTTACGACGACCAAGTATAAACGACGATGATGAATATTGGAAAAAAAGAAAGAGACACGTCTCTAAAGAGAGGGAAACAAATATTCCAAGGAAAAGAGAGACAAGCATTCAAAGGGGATTCAAGTGAGTAAATAGGTTTTGTGACTGAGTTGGGGTTAGAGAAACTCTATTTTTCAAAGACATTGGCCTTCTGCAACTGGTAGTTTAGTAACATCAACTTGTAGCGTCATCGGCCAAACTGATAGAGGACTTTGAAAGAGTCGTATATTTCCCTTTATCAAGAGCCTCACTTTCGCAAGAATTTTGATTTAATGCTCTTCAGAAAATATTTCGCTTCCTTTTCATAGTATCAGCGATCAGAGGAATGAAGATTTATACTGGCTACAGGATTTTTCTATCATCTAATAGAATTCAAATATAGGTAATTCCTAATTTTCGAAAGTTGGGTTTAAAGCTACTTTTTTCACTTTTTTGGAAAAGGCGAGAAGAATGAAAATGGGAACGCTCTATTTTTGAGGGACTGAGAACGAAATAAATTAAATTATAAGATGCTTTAAAATTTAAATCTTCTCGTTCGTGAAAAAAAACCCTCATCATTCCACATGTTATACTTTAAAATACGCCACTAAGAGCATAGCGTTGTAAAAAAAACAGCAAAGGTGAAAATATCAAGCATCAAATTTGTAGAACAATGAAGATTCTTTTTTTAAGAAATATTTTTTATTTACTGACCCTATCTGATCAATATAGTTTCCTAATGAATAGCTATAGGCTTCATCACTCTCTCTAATTGAAAAGCCAGAATATGTTTAGCCTTATGTGTATGTTTTCCTCGAGTGTTCACTCTAAGCTTGGCAACTCGACAGTCACATGTACAAATACACACAGGCTTTGAAATTTTAGAGAAAACATTACTTCCCATCACGGATGGTGAATGTAAGTGGTGCTTTTGTTAGAGGCATTAGAACACCAGCGTCTGCAGAGAAAGTACCCGTGGTGTGTATCAAAGACAACCACCTCTCCATTCAAGATGTTACCTTGTACATCACCCCCACCCCCAGAGACTCCCCTTGCAAAATAATCCAAGGGCAAACAATCAATCAATCAGAAATCTTCTTTGAGAAAATTAACTGACAAGACTGTTTTTATTTCTTGCCATTTATTTTGTATGCTGCTGAAGACAATGAATGAAAATCGCTATAAGGCTTTTAATGATTTGAAGTCGATGTTGATGGCAAGGTTTAAGGGGAAATTTTGACAAAAATCTTTTTTCCGTTTTTTGAAAATTGTAAAACGATGCTTTTATACAATTTGCATAACATCCAGTCAACTCGAGAAAAATACAGCCTTATTAAAACATCTCCAAGCGAAATCTTTCTGCGAGTTCGTGCTTCGAAATCTCCCTTATAAACAAGATAGTCCTTAGGTACCCACAACTCAGGCAGTCAACCGGGGTGTCAAGTGTTAGAGGGCACCTGCCATGTGTCTGAGTCAGGAGAATTTTCTAAATTTTTTCCATTTCATATGAGTTTGCTTAAAATCTGACATCGTTCACGTACATCAATTATGTATCTTGAAGAACAGATCAATAGCTCTTGATTGGGCTGAAAATTCGACTTTTATATCACAATCTCACCAACACAAAACAAAGGAAGCCAGGGAAAGAGTTATGTACCCTTTTTACAAACCACAACCCTCCTGCTCATCATGAAAATATTTGTGTGAGGGTCATTATAACCCTACTCAGCACTTGCAAAAGAATCGACATAAGCAAAGGACTTTGAAAGAATATAACAACCAGGAAACCATGTTGTTGTTGCTGTTGCTTCTGCTGCTGCTTTCATCTCTATTTCTCTGGGGCCTATCATAATCAGAAAAGCCTGGATCCAATATCCAGACAGCACAGCTTCACTGATGTCTGCAACAGAAATCGACAGAACTGAGAATTTCAGGGTAACTATCCTGATAGAAGTAATCGTGCGGTATACTGCATCTGGAAGTGAAATGAGACTTTAAATGAAATTAAGAAAAATAAAAGGAATAAGTAAGAACTAAAATGGGAGAATGTCCCGTTGGAATTGGTCTCCAAGTACAAACATGCCAAACAGAAAAGTATGATTGATTGATCGATAGATATTTATATAGACATAGATAGTTAGATATGACTCGACTGAGCCAGCTGGATAAGCAAAGATAAACTAATATAGATGGATGGACAGGGGTAGAAGGAAATTAAATATCGCCGTTCGTAATATTTTAGCATCATTTGAAAACAAAACGATTATAGTACATACAGGAACTAATTGCAAAAATCGTTGTCGAATTTAGCAGGAAACAGAGACCCATACTGAGAAAAAACAACTTTCAAAGTCGAACATGCTTCAGCTCCATAAGTGACAATCGGAAAGATTCTTTGGTTATATACACTTCTTTTCAGAACTAGAGGAATATTCACATTCTTGAAAATTGAACTTGCTCTACCGATCGGTTCCCTAAATTCCACGAAAAGGGTCCCATCGGGACATATTGTCAGTCGTCTAAGATTAGAAGGCCACCCATCGAGCACTTTTAAACAAATCGCCACCGTATGTGAAAAACTCAAACCCCTTCATAGAAAAAATGTAATATGCTCCCACCTTTTTCACTCAGATGGTGAGTTTTGACGTTAGCCTGATTCCTAAGACTCACACAGATTAAGCTTCATTAGTGACCCAGGAGGAGCTAAAGTCGGACTGTTCCCTAGAAAAATAAAGTAGGATTCTGTGCGAAAAAACAACAAAAATCAATTGTGTATTTCACATTCTAATCCGATATATATCGTCAAGAAGAAGGCATGGTTTCACCATCATAGTTAGAGCTAGCCAATATATGCATGGAATATTTCGAGGAAATGGCCTTATCCACGTCCCCGTTGAGACAAACCTCCTAGCTAAGATAAGTTGATGACACTTCCATCTCTTGTCCCCACCAGAAAATGTGCAAGTACCACTGAGCCATGGAAACATTATTCTGTGAATGCACAGCAATGCTCCCTTCTACTCTCCCACGTACTCCGTGTTTTGGGTGGCATTCTTCTTCGTCCTCATCTGTTTGGATGACTCTAGGATGTCTGAACTCTTCCCGGTGGGGAACTGTCTGTTTTATCTGATCCCGAACTCGGTGTCATGCAATACCAAAACATTCCCTCTTTCAGCTCTAGCCTTGATCGTCCTCTGGTTTCTCTCTGTTATGCTATAGGCTCGTCCTGTGGCAACTACAATTCTGTTCCAGATTTGCTGCTCTAATATGATATGTTCCGTTTAAAATGCTGACATTTCATTTATCCTGCGTCTCTTTCAATAATGCTGATAGGAACGCAGTACTATTATCAACTATCTCATAAGCAGGGCCTCTTTCTAATATTCTATTTAGCTCCTCTACGATTTCAGTGGCCTTCTCAGTCCTCATCTCATCTCGAATTGCTCTTCTATCTGGCCCACACCCTTTAGTGTGTGTGGGAGAGAGAGAGAGAGAGAGAGAGAGAGAGAGACAGACAGAGGGGTCGACGAACACGTCTCTGGCTGATCTTTCAGAGTTAGTTTTCCCCCAAATCTTTCCTCTCTCATGCGCTGATGGCCCAGGCGCAGTTGATTGTCTCAACTCCTGATCAACTTTTTGATTACTTTCTTGATAACATTTGGTTCGTTATTCTGGGTACAACTTTCTCTCCACTTCCATGTGATGCATGTTGTTTTCATTTTCTGATCAGGTACACTACACACTGCGGTGAGTCCCCTCTCAAATCCTCTTCTATCAAAATTTTCTTTGCTCTGATGAGTACGTCTGCCTTATTCTTTTCAGTGAGCACAAACATCACGCGCAGGTTTAAGTCAATTTCTGAGATTAGTTCCTGCCAGGGTGGCCAGACATTTAAGGGAACATCTACCCCATCCCAGTACAGCCTTCTACGTGGCTGTTCAATTCTCAAGAACTGGCCGGAACCTTCACTTCGTTGGCTGCTTTACTGCCACCAATGGCAGTACACTTGTTTTCATCCTTTCTTCTATAGAAGAAGTAGACCCCCGTTATCCAAATATGGTTTGAGCTACAGGGCCATTGTCCGATTCCAAGATATCGTTGTCAGTATCACAGGATCAAGTATTCTCAAGTGGAAGAATTTTGGCGCTATCAAAAACCTCTCTCAAACAGGTGTCCACGGATTATCTCTATACTAGCAACTAAAATGATGATATGTACAGTTCAAGCGAATACAATGCTACCTTGAAAGAAAATCCAAAATGATTTGACAGCAGTTGGTACATCAATGACTGAAAATACTACAAGTAATGAACCTCGGATGTATTGCTTAGAATCCCATAAAACACTTTTAATGAAGGAAGGCACCGAGATTCTCAGATAAAATTCACTCATCACCATTTAGAGATTGCTGATTCTTTTTGAATAACATTGTCAAGTCAGTTGAATCAAAAATGATACATTTGGCCAAAACCCAGCTTGTCATGCATGGGGAAAAAGGGGGCGAATATGGTTCAAAAACAACATAAATACAGTAAAACACGTAGGTGGTATCATAATGTTGTGCGGTGTTTCTATTTTACTTGATTCAAAGAAGTATAAGTGGAGCGATGTATCGGGATATTCTGGTGGATAATATGCTCTCCCCAGTGCGTGTGTCCTGAGCTACACATGCCAGAGTGTACGAGTCTACAGTAATTTTTTCATCAGTACTGAAATTGAAGAATCTTGAAAAGCAACGTGAATGAGTGAAATTCTGTTTCAATTTATGAAAACTTAAAAAAAAAAAACTTTTCTAATGTTGCAACAAGCCTAAGGGAGAGGATTATTTGTGTCATACAGAATGCCACTAGCGGTACCAGCGTTTGAAATCAAGAAGCCAAATCTAGACGATCTTTAATATTCATGTCGTTACATGACAAACAAAATTCAGTGCGTCAAATGGAGAGGTAAGTCAAACAATTTAATCTCATCGAGAAGACGTTTCTTTTATTTTTGTATTTCCTAATATAAATAATGATTTGAATGGAAAATATAAGGGAAGACATGCTGGCGTCATCATGCCCTGTGGGGAATATAAGGACTTCTGCTCTTGTGACTTTGAGCGGGGCTAAAATATAGACAATCTAACAACAGCAATAACAACATCAACAACAAGTGTGCTAAGACCACGTTCAAAACAGGCAGACTGGTCAAACCAACTCCATAGAACTGAACATAAAATATAGTAATAGAATAGCTAGAACAAGGGGAGATATATGAATAGAGTATGAAAGAGGAAGTAAGGGGAATGTTTCAGAAGAGTGCGTAGAGCACTGAAGAATGAACTGAATTCAGAAAATGAGTACAAAACCATCATCAAGCTATCGATCCCTGTTGTAGCAGAGTTTTTATATAATCAATTGGAATCTAGACGAAATCAGAAAGATAGACACAAAACAATGAAACTACTAATGTCCAACGGAATGCATCACCCTAAAGCTGAAATTTACCGTCTCTGTTTACAAAGAAGTAACGGTGGTAGGGGAATGATGAAACTTGAATTGACGCAGAAATAAGATTAGAACGGTAACTCGAAATCACTCAAGACTGGATGTTAGAACTAGTTAAGGAACATGAAGACACAAAAGTGGCAACTCGCAAAGGAGCAAAATTATAAACAGCTTGAAGAGGAATGGTTACAGAAACCCCTGCACTGACATAAAGTCA
The DNA here is from genome assembly GCA_963457665.1 of Thysanoteuthis rhombus. NCBI lineage: Eukaryota > Metazoa > Mollusca > Cephalopoda > Oegopsida > Thysanoteuthidae > Thysanoteuthis > Thysanoteuthis major. The sequence goes on from OY735207.1 coordinate 193,886, forward strand.
CTGATGCAGATCAGAAAAAAAAAACTGATCAGTGGTAAGCAGAATGAAAGCAGAAACACAGATATACATACTTGTCGATAGGCCAAAGCTTGCCTATAAAAAACAACTTAAAAACGGTGCTGATCCCAAATGTTGCTCTGTGATCTCCGGATAGAAACAATGGACCAACTTGTGTGTAGCAATGCTGTTTCAATATCATTCGGCATTAGATTGTAAAGGATGGAGATCAAAATGATGATATTGGGGTCATAGGAAATATAATATCTGGGTAGAATATCAGCAAACCCAATCACCAACGAGGCACGGAAATGTGTCTTCACTGGCACCACCCATATATTTGCAAAGCACCGTCCATGTGAATATATTGTCTGTTATACAACTATGTACTGTTTGTTGTGTAGCCTCTTGTATTGATCTTCTTTGATGAATTTGGAAAATTTTGACCTGCTGATTTCGGACGTGTCTGAAGTGATTGTTAAGTTTAGCATCATAACTGCTCCGTAAATAGAATTTCCCTGTGAATCTAAAGATATTTTATCAAAACCGATACATTTTCGTAAGGTTTGAAGGTCAAATCGTTTGAAAGCAAGAGGAAAGACTTTCTGCGTCAGACATCATACTGCGTCCTCAAATCATATTTTTCCAGGATCTAACCACTCGGCTATTTGACTGCTATGACCCTGAGACTAAGAATTACTGCTCAAAAATAAATTTGAAAGAAGCAGTGATTGCACTTCCCAAAAATATGAGTATGTTCGTATAAATGATGAAAATAACCACCCCAGATGATGTTGATTCAAAATATACACGTAGTTTGATTGTATAGATCTAACTCAGACAGGTTCCCGGGGAACTATGCATGAAAAAAACAAAGAACATTTCTCGATGCACTTGTTTTCTGAGAGCGCGAATGCAGACCCATGGATAATGGAAGAATTTCTATTTGCAAAATTCGACCTGAAAGTGTGTGTGATAGGTGAATCGAGACTCCTGATTCCGTACATGTCTTTGTTTCTGTTCTGTGATGTGTAATTATCGACAAACACATACATGTTAGTACTTCATGATTTGGACAGACATCTGTCGTGCAACGATAATAGAATTCTTTAGTGAAGCTTGAACCTGCAACTACCGGCCTGAAATTTTATCATTCATCACAATTAGCATTTCTTCATAAAATAAAATGCTATGACATATACGAGTAGCTAGTAGAGTCAAAGTGAACTAAAGAAAAGCAGACATTTCTGCAGATTTCAGATATTTATTTGACCTTATAAACTATAAAAATAATTATTGTCATCATGGATAGATGAATATGAACATTAAAAAAGGGAGCCAAATATTTAAAAAAAATGTTGAAGTAGAGGCCATTAGAGGGCTAATTCCAAGACCAATTCAGACATTGTTGGAGTTATTCTAAAACCAGACTAAAAATGCCTGACCAAAGACCTCTTTGACACCCTCCTTCAGAAGGAAAGCCCATGGTCTGCCCTGGTTGTTGGCATTGGCAAATATGCAAGACACTACACCACTGACCAACTGAAATAAAAGGAGATTTCCCTCCCCACCCGTATTTTTTGGCACACAAAATAGCCAAGAGTTGATTGGGTTAACATTGAAAAATCCGAAATTAGGATGAGAATAAAGATTTCAGAGTCAAATTGTAAATTGGGCCCCACTTTGGAGCCTAGCCACTCACATCCATCTGCATAAAAACAATAAAATGATTGAGATTTCAATGATAAAAAAAAGTATTAATAATAAGAAGAAAATTGAGGGTCCAGTATATATCATGTCGTTTCCGTTTGTATCCTGAAATAATTTTTTTTTGCATTTATGTAAATTCTCTGGGACATAATTTCTTAGGAAAAAGTTTTTTTTTCTTCAAATACTGAAAATTGCCGAGAAGAAACTCAGGTAAAGGCAAAGCAGTTCATTCTGTGTGAAAAAAAAAAATGTTTTATAACGATTTTGACTTCCTCGATGAAAAGTTGACCTGTTCCTTTTTGAAAAAAATTACTTTTACTTTTTATGAAGGATTGGTTGAGATGAATAATATAATTTGTGATGGATAGTGGCAGATTCGAGTTCCACAAAAAAAATTTCGATGTTGTTGACAATGGACGATTATTCTAAATCTATCACTCCGAGATGCACATCTTCAGTAAATTGGAATATTCGCTTACCTGAACACTGACTCCTGCAGACTGTCGTGACTTTATTTGATCGAATTGACCCAAACAATTATTTCAAAATTCATCTACCTGTCAAAAATATTTCTGCTGTAGGCATGAAGAAGGGGAATCATGAAACGATATTCAAAATAATTTCTTTCCTTGAGTTAAAATATCTACATTTTATAATATTTAGTTTGCATTTTTTTTAAGATGAAACGATACATCGAATTAAAAATAATGAAATAAATCAAAACATAAAAATGTTTAAGAATCAAACTTTAAATAAAATTTAGATTTTGTGGAAAAGGGCACTGTGTTACGGGAGAAGTGGTTCCATTTCCAGGTAGATCCAGTAATTTTCCTCTCTGCATCATTGCTATATATCAACACCACACAATATCACTGGAAGTTCACAATGAATTTCCATAGAATTCAACGGGAGGGCGTATTTATGGATTATCATCCTATGCAATTGAGAAATATGTCTACAACGAACAATAATTCCAAAACACGAGGAATTTGAACGGCATTTTGTGGAAGGGCGGTCACTTTGCTATGGAAAAAGTGTTAGAATTTGGGTTCAGTTCGAAGTAATTCTATAGTAACCTCACCTCAGTTTTATTTTTACTGGATGAAGAGGTAAGATTTGTTGGCATGATTATTTTGTAATAAATTTTTCTTGAATAGAACACGAAAGGGTTTGCTACGACTCAGATGAAAATTTTCCCTTGAAAATATTTACACAAGACTTTACACTTTCTTTCCTAACATCTTTACGAGCCAAATAGTCTGGGAGGTCCGTTTGTTTCAATATGACCAATTGAAAAGAACAGTTGCGAAAGAAACAGCTATTACATTCGAAAACCCACTCTTTATCCCTTCACTCATTTGGAAATTAGAAAAAAATACATAAAAATAAATACAGTAAACTCTCTTCGCTACGAAACTCGTTTCAATGACACACGCATCCTAACAGCATGTTTTTTCTTTATATCTTCCCAAGACTGTTATCAGAGATAATTTCGCCGAAACAGTACTCCAGGATTCAAACGGATTATTCCAAAAACTAAAAGTGATAATTTTTTTTCCTGCACAAGGGAGTACATGACTCTGTTTGAGCTAACATTAAGAACTGACTGTTTCCATTATTCACGTTCCGTGCAGGATTTCGGGGACTCATATATATATATATATATATATATATATATATATATATATATATATATATATATATATATATATATGTATATATATATATATATGTACATGGATTTTTACAGTTGCACCTATGTGAATAGACTTGTACATATGATTTATATATAATCTCTGTTATATACATATATTTGCGTATGTGTGCAAAACTGCATGTCCGATTGACAACAAAAACAACTACATCCTTGGTATCGGTTGTTGATGAAAGCAAAGTCACCAAAGCTAACAATAGTGACCCTTCTTTCTCCCTGTCCATTGTTTTTTCTGTCTTTTTTTCCCTTTCTTTTGGACTGTTCCTTCTTTTGTTCTTTCTTCTTCTATTTCTTGGATTCAGTCTTTCTGTCTTTTTGCCTGGCTTTCTGTCTTCATCTTCTTTTGAAACTGTCATGGAATCTTTCTTTCTCTCCGTCGTTTATTTATTTCTTTTTAACCTCTAATAATATTCTTCAGGTAAATTTTATGACATGTCATCCCATTAAGTCTGAAAAATACTCTTTATTCAAGCAAATAATATGGAATTCAAGTCATCGTAGAAGTTATTGCATCGTCGGCTGACCATCAAGTTGGAGCGTAAACTTGGATGATATCCAGTTTTTACCTCTTTGGGAGCTGTACAATGGTACTGACCACGCGGTCTTAGATGGATTTGAATCTTATAGCACTATCTTTGAGTTTTTCTTCATGAATATGAAAGCCAACAAGGAAATGTTTAGTTCAATTAATTCTCCGGATCCTATCATTCTGGTAATATCGATGATTTCCTATTCGAGGTTTCTGATTTCATTTTCCAGATCGGTTGGATACATTTTTGTTTAGTGTGAACTGACATTGTACGTGCCAATGTAGATTGTTGTTTTCTTCGTGACGTTATTGAAGTTGTGTTCAAGTATTCGCACTTAGAGTACATCAAGCACAACCCTGCTAAGAGTACTTTGGTGGATGGTATTGCATTTTCCATACCATTCCCTCATTTCTTTCAGGTTTTGACTTGGAGTCTTGAGATTCTATTCATTATATTGTTACAGATAATTGAAAGGAGATCATATTCTTAACGCTCTCTGGAAGTCTTTTTTTAACCTTTCATCATGTTTTGATAACATTATTACACTGATGTTTTACCAGCGATTAAACTATTTTTGGGTCTAATGGCACAATCTTTTACGTTAATAATCTGAATAAACTCTTTACAGAAAGTCATTTCTTCGCTAACCTCATTTTATGACATTTTCCACGTTAATTCTGTAACTAAGCCCGTATTCTGATAACAATTTTTTAGAAATTGTTTTTCTTTACCTGTACTTCCATTCAGGTAACACTTTTGGGAAGTTGATTTTTATTCAACCTCATATTCCAATATCATTTTTTCGTTGATTTTTTTGTTGGGCGGGGGTGGGGGAGCTCATATTCTGATAACACGTATTTGAATATTGTTTTAAATCTGAGCTCATATTCGGATAGTTTTTCTTCTTTTTATGAATGGTCTTTTCTTTGATAACCTCATATTCTGACAACATCCCTTATGTTGATTTTTTTATGTAACTTAATATTCTGACGACCTTATAAACATTTTTGTCTGATGTTTTTTCTAGCTATTTGTGTAAAACAAAATATCACCAAAAATTCAGTGTAATTTTGTGGAAGAGTAGGATATGGACTAAAGAAGAAATGTAAACATTTAGGGCACATCCAAGAAATATGTACTCAACACGATATCTCAAAATGTTCTCAATGAATTTCAGTAACATTTGGTTGAAAGATCGACAACGGACTGTGGAAGATGTGTTTAAATTTTGGGGTGGATCCAGGATATTTTCCCAATGACCTTTACTGCATTGTTGCTATATGTAAAAGGCACAATACCACCAAATGAATTTCAATAAAATTAGTTGAAAACTTGTCAATACATTTTTCAGTCACCTTCTCTGCATCGCAGATATATGTACATTGCTCAATGTATCCAAAACTTCCAATTGATTTCTCTGATATTTTTTGAAGTGTGGTGGATACTTTCTGATGTGGAGTCAATAATTTTTCTCGATTGCCTCCACAGCGTCATAGGTATATGTATGCAATACAATATCTCAATGAAATTTTGTGTGAGTTTGGGCAAAATACTATGGAATCTATATTCTGAGGTTGGATCCAGGATTTTTCTCAGAAACGCTTTCCAAGTGGGAATGAACAATATTGAAACAAAAAATTGAAAAAAAAAATTGGATGATAGTTTTATTTACGGTGTATATATACTGCTATACTGGACACTGATACTTTGGTGGAGTATGTTATCGAACATGGAATGTCATGTAACTGATTGTTCAAATGTATAAATGGGATCGCCCATTGAAGTGTTACTACCCACTGGAAAGTGGTATGGTTCCAACCTGGTATATATACAAAAAAAAAAAAAAATGAAAAACAGAAAAACAAAAAAACAAAAAATCTCAAAAACTCCAGGCCAATGAACCCACTCAACTCAACTGGATCTACAAAGTTTTCACCAAAGTGATTATTAACTAAATCAACAAAATGCCAGATGAAAACCAGTGCAGTCTTTTGGAAATCTGTTCAACTATCAACCATCTCCATTCAGTAAACTAACTAAGAGGAAAAGCAGCAGAATACGGAATGCCACTAGCAGTAGCATTTGTTTCTTTAAAAAGGCTCCCCATTCAGTGGAAATCCACAAAGTCATCGACGCAATAATACTGCAAGGTGTAGACCCCGTA
>OY735207.1:205000-267500 GCA_963457665.1 Thysanoteuthis rhombus
GTTGAATTATACACATCTTCTTTCAGTGGGTGACTTGACAAGTTTTAAGGCTGTCTATCAACTGAAATGAGTGGGTATGTGACTTACCGAATGATTTATGGATGAATATTCTTTGTTGTGTTTTGTTCAACAAGCACATCATCATAGAAATTAAGAGATCTCGATAAAGAACTGGCCTCTCATTGTTTCAAAACGTGCATTGTTTATTTATACTCGCTCCTCATTGATTGTTCAACTGATCAGGTAGAGAGCTTTTCCATGGCAATCCCTCAACCAATTTAAGGGGAGACCAGTGTGTACAGCACTATGAATGACATGAGTTTTAAGGCCGTGAGTTGGTACGAGCCCCTTGACCGTTTGACCCTCGAGTGCGATCCAGCACAAAGCCGATAATGAAATACTTTTTCTCATCGACTCCAACCTTCTCTTAGGCTTGTTACATTGAAAAAAATAAAAATATTCTAAATAAAAATGTACTTTCAAACGTCCATTTCTAATTATTATTGCGACAATTGGGTTGTAACTGCACCACAAAAAATAAAAAAAATAGAAACATAGTGATCCAATGAGTGAATTTCTTGTACAAAGGAAATCGTACTCGGATAGATATTTGGATTTATTCACGAGGTCCAAAAATTGCAAATTTAAATGCTCAAATTCCTTACCTAAACTAACAAATTCAAAAATGTTCATGCAAGGTCAAAATCCATATTTAGGATGTCAACTGCCTCCAATCATGTCAGTCATTTGGATAAAGAGATATCCCATTCATAACCAGAGTCAACCATAAGAAGGACGAGTGGATCATTATTTCATCAATAAATCATTTATAGTTTAGCCTTCATACCAATGTTGGTGCCCTTCCTCGTTACAGTCTTTATTGAGGTTATGAATCATTATAACTTTTAGCTCATGTAACATGGAACACTTGAATAAGAATATATATTGACCACTTATTCGGTTCTTTCCTCTTTTTCTATCTATCTATCTATCTATCTATCTATCTATCTATGCCTTTGCATCAGTAAGATAAAGTAAACAAAGTAATCCATGAAGACAATGAATTGATAAATTGAATATAGAAATAGGACAGAATTGTTTCAAGATTTTCTCGGATATTTCAACTCAAATTCATTGTAAGACTTCATTCAGGTGTAATATGTAACATTAAAACGAAGGTGTAGTTAATCACTCAATAGAAACTGTCACGTGAGCAAAAGATTTAGGCAGCATTCCCTGTGAGGTATGTACAAAAATGACTCAGGTCATTGGGAGCGATGCATTTTCAGATAAATTGCCAGTCAAGTATAATCCCATGGAAAACTGAAGAAATGAATGCAGTCAGTTCTGATTTACAGTTTCAAATATGAACAAGGAGCTTTACAGTCTGAAAGAATGTAAAGACAAAGAATATTAAAAGTTTTGGTCAGTCCTATCAAAGGTCCCCCTTACGTTTATCCTGCTTTCAGTTGTCCCCCCCCAAGAAATTCCAAACTGAATATCATCTTTTTCATGTCGATTGTCCTCATCTTTATTGTTTACATGTTTATCACTCTTGAAACAAAACATTGGAAATATATTTTCTTTTAATTCTTGCTTTCTTTTTTTATGCATTTCTGGAGCACAGTGATTAACACTAGCAGACAGTGAATGGATATATGGTAAACTATACGACCCTCTCAATTCTTTTCTTAGCCTTCCAATCTCTTTCTAGGCATAGCCTCTCCCAGAGTAAGACATAATGATAATGTGCCTCACCCTGCTTACTATTGAATTGTTAGCAGGGGGAAGACATGAATTCTGACCCCTCCTTAAGGAATGAGAGCAAAGTGAACAGAAAACGTCTGTGTCGCAGTTCGAACTCAGTTGCCTCTCTTATTCTCTGTTTCGTTAACCTTTTGGGTACCCCTCCCCCAAGGCCCAAACCAGACACTTTTATCCTATTGGTTATCAAATTTTAACACAATTCTTTTCTCGTCTGATCTGGTCAACTCTAACAGTCTTCGATTTTTCCAGATGAATCGATCATTTCCCCAAAGGAACTTCGCCGACAACCAACCAACCAATCAATCAAAGGATCACCGATTAAAAACACTTTTCTACTAATATAAAATGCACAAATCTCCTCCGAGTTTTGCTGTGTCTTTCCATTTTGAGAATGTTCAATTCAAGGTAGTGATTATACTCTGCAATTGATGTTGCAGCTGATCCAAGTTACAAAAGTGAATCTCATAACCGTTTTCATGTTTTATTGCTGTCATAGTGCACCTTTTCTCTCAGAACCAGGAACAATTCATATTTTTTTGTCGCTTGAATCCAGTCTAGTCAGATAGTATAGAAGAGATCGGGACATGGTTTTTAACCAAAGTTATTGAGCGTAGTATAGTGATCGCACTCCTCTTACGGGGAATAAATGTATAGCCACAAAAGGCTCTCGACAAAATCCCCAGAAGCTTACATCACCTGATATATTCAGTTTGTAACCCGTCTGGGCAGGTCGTATATTGCTTTTTCGATTCGAATTGATCCGTTACAAAAGCTAGCCTCAAAGTCTTTTTCATTTTCCGATGTTGTCATTGCGAGTTTTTCCTTAGAGCCAAAGTTGATTCTTCCTCATTTCATTACTATCTTAAATTTTTTCAATATTGTTTGAATTATTTGAATAAATGGATAAATTATTGTGTGTTTGATAAATCTGATGTATCTTTGTCTTATAAGTGGTCTCTGATTTGTTTAAGAAATGATTGATATCGGTAGATTTCACCTTAAAGAGCAATATCTTAGACGAAGAAGTAGACCAAACCCAATGTAATCAAACAACCCACTGAAGTCATATAAGAGGGATCTTGGCATGGGAATATAAATTTATGTGAGAATAAAACTCTCTAAAATATATATCTAAATTGAACTGATAGAAACAATTACTTACCAATAATATAAACAACATACCCCTTGGTTTGTAATTTATAACCACCAACAGACACGACCCCCATTGAGTAGATAAAAAAAAACAAAGCTAGCAATAGCCAACAACTAGACAGAAACCTACAACTTACAATTGTAGACACACACAAACAAATGCCACAAACAGGAATCTACAATTAACCGAACCATTCGCCTGAAGAATCTCAAACAAAGCAGAAACATAAACGTGTTCATGTAGTGAATCTCCATTCCGTTCTACTTTTATCTCTACTTTAAACCAACTCAATATTCAAAGTCGAATGTATCGAGCATTTTATGAAATAAAACCATCCTATTTCGGATATGGCATTGTATTATATCAAATCATATTGCATCCTTAAGTTATGCTATATATATCTATATATGTGTGTGTACGTGTGTTTGCGCACGTGTGTGTGTGTGTGTGTGAGTGTGTGTGTGTGTGTGAAGACAGACTCAGCAGTAAAAATATAAGGAAACCTCATTTTTTAATCAATAAATAGCTCAAAACAATCTGTTTTCCTTTATCTAAATATAGGTATATACGTTTACTTGTACGTACATGTTATATTTGTCTATTTTTTTTTTCATGTTCGTCCTTTTCATAACTAATACAAATTTATCGGTAGGAGCAAGTCAATCTTCCTTCCTTTTTTCTAACCAATCGTCCAATTAGCATACTCCTGAAACGTGCAATAAATTCAAAGTATATCCTTCTATCTCTATATCTCATTCAGTACCTGTTTGTGCGATCAGCTTAAGATCCATAACTGACAGCCATTATTGGATATCTGAAGTGTCTGCAAGGGAATTCCGCAAACCATCACACAGCCATCGCTCCTTCCATGACTTGAATGAAGATTCGCCCAAAGTGCAACAGCATCAATGTAAAGAATGGGATTTAATCTGACACAAAGACTAGTAGTTTCTCGATTGAGATTACACACTGCCCGGTACTGAAAAGGGATAAATTGAAGTGGATCTATCCTCAGAAATTATCTTCACCTTCCATTAGCATGACGAATTTCAAGAAATATGGTTTGTGCAGTGTCGATTTTCTCTTTGATACTGCAAAGATCCAACAAATGGTCGCGTACCCCCAAAATGGCTTGGGTTATGGCCACCTAAAATTCTGCAGTTATGGATGGGCATATTTCAAAATATTCGAAATAGAAAATACCATTCAATTTCAATGTTAGTTCCTAAAATGTGATCAAAGAATGGTTTGCAAATAGGAAATTACTCTATAGATAACAAAGGTACGTTTTCTTGCACCATGTAGCGTCGCAATCTTTGATGTAGCGTTACTTTTGATTCATAGAGATAGCAAATAACATACTGCTTGAGTGCTGCAAATGTGTGATACTCGTTTCTCATCAATATCATAACCACACTCTCACACACACGCATACGCACGAGCCTGCGTACACACTCACACGTATAAAAAGATTCATAAAAGAAAGAGAAGTAATGATTAAAAGACAGAAACATTCAAGTACATGGAAGAAATACGAAGCAGCATATTAAACGATTCAAGAAGATAACAAGTATGAACGTGACAGCTGAAGAAAAAAAATGGCAGTAGAAACAGATTCAACGCACCAGGAAAATAATTTTTTTTCGAAACCTTTGTTTTTATCATAGTCAGAATTATAGCCACTCAACTGGTGACCAGACACTCTAAAATATGTGTCCTAATCTAAATGTGCATGTAAATGCGTCATAGTGTTTGTATAAATGCTCAACTATAATGATATCAAGGAAACCTATGTATCCATTGAGATTTGGTCATGATTCCTTAGACTCGGAGAAAGGTTCTATGTAGTCTTTGTACTGAGTGGAAATTTATAGAGCACCATTTTTAAAGTATTTAGTATGACTTAACAGTAGATTGAACCACAACTTAACAAATCAAAGGTAAACATGTGGGACAAATTCGCAGAACATAATAATAATAATGATAATAATGATAATAATAATAATAATAATAATAATAATATATATATATATATATATATATATATATAGATTGATAGATAGATAGAAAATGTGTACTGTAGAGAGTGAGACTGACTCGGGAGTGAGGTGTTTGGAGGTAAGGTTTATTAATCCTTATAAGTAAATTGTCCAGAAATGTTTTGGGATTCTTCCCATCATCAGTGTTGTGTGAGTGTGTATTAAAATTTCCCATGTGGAACCAGAGTCCACTATCAGGAGCTATGAATTGTGGGTAAATTGTGTTGTCAGGGCTGCTGGAGGCCTCCTGCTGAGTGGGAGAATGTCCAGTAAGGTATCAGGTTTTTGGTTTAGCAGTAGCAGTTGGTCTTGGGGAGTGATGTGGAGTTATATTTTGTTGTATGTTAGGGGTAGTGTAAATGGAGGGGTGGTGAAGTCAAGGAGCTACATAGGTATCAACCTTATAAGTTATTGAAAATATGTTGGCTATGATTTGGATAGGGGTTATAACTGGCTAAGGTGAAATTTGAAGCTTCCATTATTGACTGTGTCTTAGATGTGGGTGTGAGGATATTAATGGTAGGAGTATTGTGTATCAGGGTTCTGTGTGATGAGGGTTGTTCAGTTTAGTGTTTAGTCCATGGGGATATTGGGTTTTAAGTTTGTTGATCCACATATCTTCGTGTTTCTCTAGAACTTTAGTTATGTCAATTGAAGTAGTTTTTTCTATTTTTCTATGATGGTAAAGCTAGCATCAGTGGCAAAATTGTGGTCAGATGTGCGAAAGTGTAGTTCTACGGGAAGTGGGCTACAATTGTTTTTTGACTTGATCCTACGTCTATAATTGTTGAGTCTAATATTAAATTGCCACTCGGACTTGCCTGTTTACTGTAACTTACATCTATTGTCCTCTAGAGGGTATATAATGTTCTCACTGCAGCAGTTGGTATTGTGATATATGTGGTAACTCTCTTTTGTGGTAGTGCTTGTGAATGTGTTGGTATACTTGAGGTTGTTGTAACATACACTGTTTCTTACGTCGCAAGGTGTGCAGAATTTAATGGTTTTGGGTGTATATTTGTGCACAACTTAATTGTTAACAATATTATTGCTACTAATCATGTCTCTGATGTTTTTGGGTCTGCGATAGGCGATGACACATGGGTCCGTGAATGTTTCTCTTGAATCTGTTTTGATCGTGAGAATGTTCCATCTCTTACTGATGATGTGTGCTAAGGGTGGGAGTGTTTTGTTGAAGGTTGTTATAAGGGGTATGTGGTTAGGTTTGTTATTGTGGGACAGTATAAGGGTTTCATCTCTGGCTATTCCAGTCTCTTTTTTTAAAATTTTTTTTTAGTCTTCTAGCGGATAACCTCGTTGGGTGAAGTATTGTATTAGGTTATGTTTGTGTCTGTTGAATTCACTATTAGTAGAGCAGATTTTTCTAATTCTAAGGGGCTTGTGAAAATGGTAGGCTTCTTTTTAAGTGTAAGGGATGGGCTGATTTAGAGTGGAGGTAATCGTGGGTGTTCGTGGGTTTAGTGTAGCGGGTAGTTTGGAGGTTTCTGTTGTCATCTATGTATATGCAGGTGTCGAAGAAGGCTATGGAGTCAGTGGATGTTGTGAAGTCAAACTTAATAGTCATGTGCCGAGTTTATAAGTATAAAGAAATTATCTAGTTCGGCTTTTTCGCCTGTATATATGAAAAAAATGTCGTCTATGTATCTACCATAAAAAATGCAGTCATTATATATCTCTGGGTAAATGTAGGTTTCTTCAAATTTACCCATGAAGATATTAGCATAGGATGGGGCCACTACTGTGCCCATGGCGTAGCCTTTCACCTTGAGGAAGTGTCTATTGTTGAAGTTGAAGCTATTTAGAGTTAGAATGTGGTGCATAAGAGTGGTAATTGTTATTGTGCTGGGTTCTTTAGTAGTTTTATTTTTTAGGGCTTCTGTAAGTGCTAGGATACCTTCATCATAGAGATTTAACATCCATACTGACTAGAAGTGCTTTGTCTGGGATTGCTGTAATGTGTTTGATTTTGTTTAGGATATCTGTGGTGTCATCATCATCATCATCATCATCATCATCATCATCATCATCATCAGTCTTTTAGCATCCATCGTTGGACATAGACCTTCCCCAGGATTTGCCACACTTCTCTATCATGGGCGTCACGGAGCCATCTAACATTTTGCCGGCCTCGGTTGCGCATATGGTCTCGGGGAATCCATGTCGTGAGTCGTTATGTCCATCGATTGTCTGCCATTCTTGCAACATGGCCAGCCCACCGCCATTTGAGATCTTAAATGGATTCTATGATGTCTCTAACTCTTGTCTTTTCTCGGATGTACTGAGCTGTTTTGTGGTCTCTCCATTATTATTTTTGAAGGTTGGCTGCCAAAGGCTTGCCATCGTAGTGTGATTCTTCGCTTGATTTCTTCTTCCTTTGAGGGTCTCATGGAGATTCGTTGTCCTAGGTAGATGTAGTGGTCTACTTTCTCGAGTTTTGTGTCCTCGATTTCGATCTTTATGTCGATGTTTTATCCCCAATGTGGTTATTGCACATGATCTTCGTCTTGCTAAAGTTCATGTGTTGGCCGACTTTCTTGCTTTCTTCATTTAGTTCACCTATCATTAGTTGGAGGTCGTGTATGTTCTCTGCGAAAAGGGCTATGTCGTCTGCAAATCTGAGGTTACTCAGATACTCGCCGTCTATTCTAATTCCTTTACTCTCCCAGTCTACACTTCTGAAGATCATCTCGAGGTAGGCTGTGAAGTGTTTACGTGAGCTGGTATCACCTTGTCTTACTCCTTTCTGGGGCTAGAAGGGGTCCGAGTCTTTATGTAGCCTGATGAATGAGCTGCTGTGATTGTATATATGTTTCAACATTTCAACATATACTGGATCTACAGATGGCCTCCATGACCTTAGGGATTTCTACTGAGTCAAACACCTTTTTGAAGTCAATAAATGCTACGGCAAGTGGCAGTTTATGCTCAGCTGCTTTTTCTTACTGCTGATTTATCGAGTGCAGGTGGTCCATGGTCGAGTAGCTTCTTCTAAAGCCAGCCTGTTCACGTGGCTGGTTTTCATCGAGTGTTTTTGTGATTCGGTTGGTGATGATCTTTGTGGAAAGTTTATATACACCGTTAAGTAGGCTTATAGGCCTATAGTTGTTGAAGTCTTTCGGGTTTCCTTTTTTATATAAAAGCATTATGATAGCAGTGTTCCAATTGTCTAGGACTTTACTGTGTTTTAGACACAAGTTGAAGAGGACGGCCAGTTTTCTAGTGATGATTTTACCCGCTTTACGGAGTACGTCGATGGTGATGTTGTCTGGTCCAGTGGCAGTTCCTTTCTTCGTCTGTTTAATGGATTCTTTCACCTCCCACGGGGGGTTACTTTTAGGAAGTCCTCGAGTTGATTGCTCATGTCTTGCGTATCTTGCTCATTGTTTTGTAGTCCTTTTTTAGACGAATAAAGTTTTTGGTAGAATTCTTTGGCACGTTCGACAATCCTGTCACTGTCTGTTGTTAGGTTTCAATTTTCCTCGAGTATGCTAGTTATTTGCCTTCGTCCCGAGTTGAGGAGTATGTTTATAGCTTTGAAGCCCCGACCTTTTTCAAGAGTTTGTTCAATGACTGCCGTCATGTATCTCCTTCTGTCTTCCCCTCGTTTCTTCATGATCAATTTGTTTAGTTCAGTCTCTTCAATTTTCTCTCTCGTTGTTGTCAGTGGCTTGAGTTTTCTGCGTTTTTCCATGAGATTTCTAGTTTCATCTTAGATTTTGCTAATTGGCTGTTTGCTCATTGGCTTGAATGTAAAGGCTACTTCAATTATTGACGCTGTCATTTTGTTGCTTAGTTCGTTGATGTTGGTGTTGTCTTGTTCAGTAAGAATTCTATTTTTCAATTCGAGCTTAAAAGATTGAATGTGCTCTTTTGGTATGTTTAGAGGCTGCGGTTTTGTATCGAACATTTTTCTGCGTTCTTTATTGGTGTTTATTTGTACTTTACATCGTACCATTCTGTGGTCGCTGCCTACATTGACTTGATTTAGGACTTGGATGTCCTTGACGATATCGTTTTTGTCCGTTAGGATGTAATCTATTTCGTTCCTTGTTTCTTGATTGGGTCTCTTCCAAGTCCATTTCCAATTGGGTCCCTTTTCGAAGAAGGTGATCATGATTTTAAATCCCTTAGCTGTTGCAAAGTTTACAAGATGTTCTCCTCTCTCGTTGCGTATTTTGTATCCAAATTTGCCGACGCAATTTTCATTTCCTTGTCCTACCTGAGCGTTGAAGTCTCCCATGATAACATTGAAGTGTTTTCTGGTGTCTTGGAGTAGGTAGTTCAAGTCATCATAGAAGTTGTCTATTTCCTGTTGGGTTGATTGCGAAGTGGGAGCGTAGACTTGGATTATATTGAGTTTGTATCGTTTTGAAAGTTGTATTGTGACGCTAGCTACTCGGTCAGAGATGGCTTTGAAGCCAGTTATATTGTCTTTCAGGTCCTTATTGATGAGAAAGCCAACTCCTCTTTGCTTTACTTTCTCTTTTTCGTAGCTGTAAAGAAGATGTCTGCTTCTCAGTTCCATTAGTTCTTCTCTGGGTCTTCTTACCTCGCTAATGCCTATGATGTCTCATTTGACATTTCTGATTTCACTTTCTAGATCAGTTAGGTGCATGTCAGTTGACAGTGTTCTGACGTTGTAGGTTCCTATGCATAAATTTGTCCCCTTGTTGACAGCCTTAGAGTTCTGTTTAAATAGTCGCTGTTGGAACGGTGACTCAGTAGGAACAGTTGTTCCCTTGGTGAAGGATTTGGGTCGTCGCTTTCGGAGCACGTCACCCCTACCCAACGTAAATGATGTGGCTGAGTCTTTTGGGGCCGATGACCCAGCAGGAACTGACTCGCTCTTGGTGTAGTGTTTGGGTAGTCGCCCTTGGAGCACATCACCCCCACCCAAAGCAAGTGATGTGGCTGGGCCTTTTGGTACCGAGGTCCCAGCAGGAACGGCCGATATGATATTTGCTGTGCAAATCATGGGGAGTGATGGGCCATGCCCTGCCACACTCGCCCAGGACGTGTTGGTAGGGGGTCTGGTGGATTGTCCACAGCGGGTCAGTGGCTAAAGAGCTCCACCGGCTCTTGATACACATCCAAACTGTTCTTGTGAGTCGAGAATCGATACTCGGAGCACTAGGGAAAGAAAAAAAAATAAAAAGGGAAAATCTTTTTTTTTTTTTTTTACACAATTCGATCCATTTTGCAGATGTTGGATGCAAATTCCGTGAGTAAGGATCTCTTTCTTTCTATCTCCAACCTGTTTGGGTCTGTGAGGCAGCCTTGGAGAATACCTCTCCCTTATATATAAAGTTTTTAACTTCCACAGTCCACAGAGGTTTAAGTTTAAAAACATAATTGCAACAGCATAGTTGGTCTGGGGACTTCATTTTAGCAGTTGAAAAAGTTTGAATTTTTCATCGTTCATTGCTAAATATTTCATGTCTGTCTCCCAGCAAGAATTTACTACTTAGATTAGACTGAGCACCGACCCATCCAACACTAGATTCGTTTGTTTTTATGGCTAGTCAAAGTCAGGTCGAGGTAGGTGGGGATACGGGGTTGTTTTGTTTTTAGAGTTTGTTAGTTTTTGGCTTTTTTTTCTTTTTCTCTTTTTTTTCAATTTTTGGCTATTTTTTTGGGGGTGGGTATTTAGGGGTTCATTGAAATATATGGAATTGGTACATATTCAGAGACTTTTTAGCTATTTTTGACCAACAGTTCGAGGCAGAGGGCATTCCTATCAGATAATACTGAGTTGGATGAATGGGCAAGCCATTGGAGAATATGATGGAGAATATCACAAACAATGAGGAAATGAATAAATAAATTCAGAAAATTCAACAATACTGATCTGAATTTGCAGCGATTTTAGTTGGTCTGGGGACTTCATTTAAGCAGTTGAAGCAACGAACGTTGTCATGTACGTATGATTTAATTTGTGTTGCTAAGGGTTGGATGTAGTAATCTACAAATTTGGATAGTTTGATAGTATGGCAGTTCGTGGAGGAGATGACTGGTCTACCTGGGTTATTTGATTTGTGGATTTTGGGGAGTTGGTAGAACCTTGCAGGTTTTGTGGAAGTGGGTTTCAGTATATTTTGTGTCCTTTTATCTATCATGTTGCTATTGTGTAATTATGTTAGGGATTGGGTTTTTGTGTTTATGTATTCGTTAAAGGGGTCTTTGGGGAGTTCTTTGTAAAATTCTGTGTTGCTTAATTGTGAGTTGGCTTCTATGAGATATTCATCTAAACCCCAGATGACTATGGATCCACCCTTATCTGCTCTTGTGATGATCAAGTTAGTATTGTTTTTTAGTTTATTAAGGGCCTTTCGCTCTTTAGTTGTAAGGTTATCACATGGTAGGGATTGTTGTGTGTTGTTGTTGATGTAGGTTTTTATGTCTTCTCTGACTGCTAGCTCAAAAGTGTAAATGGTAGTATCTATGTTTTCTGGGATGAAGGATTTGTTGGGGTCTTTAAGACAATCAAAGATGTCGCTATCATGGCTTTTGATTCCCAAAGTGGGCTCTATGTTTGATATTGTATAGATCTTTGTTGAGGGTGTGATTGTTACAGTATGGGGGTCGGGTACAGAAATTAAGGCCCTTGTTAAGGAGTTTGAATGTGTCCCCAGTAAATCGAAATTTACTCAGGTTCATTACTTTCCCTTCTGGGTCTTCCTAATTCTGATGATGTGTAGTAATTTTTAGTAGGTTTCCCAAACTGCTTACTAGTGATGGTATCAATTTTTCTAACCCCAGTTCTACATTCGGTGGTAGGGGTTTTTCTCGTTTTTTTGTAGAGTGTGTGTGTGAGATGATGTAGGGGTTACATACCGGTCAGGATGTTTGCCTGGGTCTTCAGGGTGCTTTGGATGGGTCAATATATATATATATATATATATATATATATATATATATATATATATATGGCCATATGTGTGGAATGGAGTAATTTTCGTCCGATGACCTTAGGATCAAAGGATGACATTTTCCCACAACAAAACTAATATTTTGTCAGTTGTGATCAATTTTAAATACACATCAATTCACAAATCTGAAACTGTTTGAATCGAAGGGCTTCAAACTTATTCGAGGTAAACATATAAGAAGAACTGAAAAAGAAACTCTCACATACACGTGGACAAACATGCACACGTGTGTGTAGATACCTGCAAAGAGGAATATACACTCATGCAGGCACAAACACATGTACACAACCACAGACACAGACACAGTTCTTTCCCATGTCACTGGTATATGATCAAATGTGGATAGAGAGTAAAATAGAGGGTAAGTGGGAGAGAGATCTACAAATGGAACAAAATACACACATATATAGTTACTCCCTATGTTCAGGATTCAACGTAATGAGAGAGAGAGAGAGAGAGAGAGAGAGAGAGAGAGAGAGAGAGAGAGAGAGAGAGAGAGAGAGAGAGAGAGAGAGAGATCTAAGCTCAAGTAAAATAAAGCATTTATTTCTCAACCACTTAATTCTTAAAGTCTGTTTTTTGGTATAAAATTAGAAATGTGGGGTAAATTCGAGTATATTATCATTGTGATGGAAAGCATGTTTTTCATTGTGATATCCACCATGTCGTGATGGTTGAGTGGGTAAAGTGTATGGTGAATGGATTCAGCCAGATGATTCCTGCAACTGTGACACTGAGATGTTTGTTCACTTCGCAGTAATGTCCCTAAGGAAGAAATCACCCCCTCAGCTATAAGTAAAATAATGAGATTGAATTCAGTGACGCTGCTTTGGGTGCTAGTCGTTTCTAAGTCTATTTTGCACTTTGCAAACGGGAACTACTGTAGTATAATAAGTGGAGGCTGAGTAAGTATAACTGAAGCCATTGTCAGCAAAGATGCATTATTTGCTTCTATATCACCAAAAAATACACTAGCTGCAAAGTTAGTCAGCAAAGTATGTCAAGAATCAAGGGCGTCGCCTTGATGTAATTTTGCAACCAATCAAAAGGGGGTTTTATTATGCATACATGCATATCTATCTATCACACTTTATTCTGATATATCTATCTATTTTTCCAGCACGTTCTTCCCTATCAATCTCAGCTTGTGGTTTTCTCACTCGATATATATATATATATATATATATATATATATATATATATATATATATATATCATTCAGCTCATTTCCATCTATCCGTCTATCTGTCCTGTTTTGCCAATATATTAGTGATAAAATCTGTTTAAAAACATCAAACTTCTACTTCATCAAACATATTAGGATTCCATTATTTCTATGCGAGAAAATGGTAGTGGAATACCAACAAGGTGATTTTTGCTTATTGTCTTTTTTTCAGACTAGGTGGTGCGTGGTGGTCAAGCAGGTATCAGCAAGATATGTTGGAAGTCTGTTTTGGATATGATAACAAATGGAGCGAAGTGTCAATCGATTTAGGCCCATGAAACTGTGAACAAAACAGGAAAAACCCAATACAAGAGGGAAGGATGTGATAGAAATAGTTTTTCAGTAATACATGACAGAGATCAATGCTTATCACATTCATATCAATCTATCTATCTAGCCATCCATCTGTCAATCTATCCACTGGCCTAGCTATCTCAGACATCTCATTGATGGAGAGAGAGAGAGAGAGAGAGAGAGAGAGAGAGAGAGAGAGAGAGAGAGAGAGAGAGAGAGAGAGAGTTAAATGAAATAACGTGATAATAATGGACTTGAGAACAATTTATAAGAAATGATAAGTTATCAGTTTTGAAGGTTTGGTGTTATTTTTTAGGTCTTACAAGTAACTGTAATCTTAGATCTTAGGGAAATGATGTGGTAGAAAAACTCATACGGCGTATACGAAGGATTCCAAAAGTTGAAATCATTTTGTTCCTCGCCAGACAATGAGAAAATCTCTGGATGCACCTCGAAAAGAATGTTGATAGTTTTGCTGATTAGATGCACTGTTTCTGTATCAACACAAAAGTCATCATGTCTAATATTCTAATGAAAATTACTTTTAGTTTCTTCATTGTGTTATTACATGATCAATACAATGGAACCTTTTTATGCTCTAGCAAACTACCATGTTTTACATTCACAAAACCGAAGAATACCATTACGTCCCATCTGCAACGTGAAAAGTAACATTAAGCTTCTTGAAATACGAATGCCGAATTTCAATGAAGAGACTATAAAATTCTAGTGTATGTGCGTGAAATTGCGTTGGCTCCCATTAACCTTGGAATAAAGTACAAGATTATCCTCTACATACTAGTTGATGATATGTACAGAACAATTTCAATTTCTTACAAATTTTTAACGTTTTACGCACTCTTCCACTCGATATTAAAAAGGTGCATAAATAAAAACAATTCAACCATCAAATTCATTCAAAGCATTAGCAATATGATTTATGCATTTATACTTTTCTTTCATGGAAAGATAATTGTGTAAACATTGAGTCATTTTAAGGCTAACAGAGGTTATGCATTTTGCACATGGTAATAACGGTTTTGCACGATGAACAAAATCATGGAAAACATGTTTTGGCAGTATAGCGATTCTGGAAGAGGTCTTTTCAGGCTAGTGGAAACGTCTGAGAGACACTAGTATGTGTGTAAGGTCAAAGGATGAGTCCTTTAAAGAGGACTAAGTTGCAATTACCTTGGAGAGGCTATTTTCTCCTTAATATCAGATGTGTGAGTACGTCCCTTGCAATAATCAGAAACAAAAAGAAGTTTTGGACTGTGGTATGAATGGATAGAAACTGACAATCTATTTATATGAATATAAAAAATGGCAAAATGAATCCTCTCCTTTATAACGGAGCAGATAATTTCAGTGAGCACATTGACGTGCAAGATTCGACCATAGTAAGCAAAAGCGACGCACAGCTGAATTGTGACGTTGGAATTCCTCACAGAATTTCAACATTCAAGAAGAATTGCTGCCAAAAGTTTAAAAGAGAAAAAACCTAACAAAACAAACTTTGATTGAAAAAGACAAGAATAAAAGAGAGTTTAGTCCATTCTTTTTTTGTCTGGGTTGTGAGTTGAAGCTATGCAGAAAAGGTCTTCTTTGTTTGGGATATTTGAATGACATTTTGAGTTGCTGGTTCATAGCTGACTGCCAATGTATAGAACGTGAAGTAACTCTATATCAGTTCAGAGACAAAAACAAATAAGAAAAGTAGATGACCGAAGTCTCATATTTGATCTGTAGAAAACTGGGTTCGAATTTTCACGCACAAGGTCGACCAGGATTATGGAATATTTATACTCATTGCACAAATAAAACAGAATATAATGATTACATGTTTGCTTAATGTTGTCTTTTTGCATGAATGGATACTTATCAGTGTGAGTCTAGTTAGTCACATATTCATATCTCTTATCTGAAAAATTACAGTAAAATCCATTCAAAATGTTATCTTAACTATGTGTATAGCTCATGATATGGTTAAATGTACGTTTAGATAGATATCGATCAGAAGAACATTTCCACAGTGGGACCTATCCTTCGTTTGTTGAAGTCTTGCAAACTCAAGTCTGCATTGTTTGTTGGCTTAAATTGTAATAGACACAGAATTATGAAGTTCAACAATCTTTTTCCATAATGTGAAGACTTAATATTTTTTTAACAACAGGAAACAATGAATTAAAATTTGAACCCTAGTCAATATTCAATGTCTTTAGTCACACAGTTTAAAAACTATGTTGAAAATCTAAACACAAGCAACTGAATGGCTTTAGTTTTTTAGTGTTTATAAGATGACCAGTTTCATAATCATAAACATTAACAAATTTATTCAAGATAACAATGAAATTATTCAATCGCAACAGTCTGAAGTTTCATGATGCACATATATGATCAAACGCAAAAACAACAATAATTCCCCTTATACAAGCAACGGAAACAATAGAGAGCACAAAGACCATTTCTCTACCACTCTTCAACCTCTCATGATCAACAACCGCTAAAAACATATCCTTCCTCATTCCTACACACAGACCCATTGGATACATTTCAAGAATACAAGCTGACACCCTGAGCTTGAGGTAACCTCTCTTTCATCTCTCAGACACAAACTATACATGTAAACGGTTTGGAAAACATACTCCAATAGGGGCTTTAGAAAACTAAACCATAGAATCATATCGTTAGAATCAAATACGACCCAGAATGTAAATTGATCAACCTAAGAAAATTTTTAATTCACTAGACATATCATTATACTACTGGATAAAGGCCTGATATTCTGTACCCCAATTTCAACCAGAATATTTCGAATGAGGGCCTTGATGACTTCTTTATAAAATTTAAGCGGAGAGCCCACCTTAATGATAACAATTGAGACCGATTCAAAGACCAAAACAACACAGAATTTTACAAAGGATCCCGTAATGATCCCTTCAAAGAATACCAAAGCATAATATCTCATCACTTGAATGATGTATCACAATAGCATCATAGATTAGAGAACCCTCAATACATTTAGAACCACTTCCAAGGAACCTGCTAGGTTTCACCTACTTCCAAAAATCCACAAATTAAATAACCCAAGTAGTCAAGCCATTTCCTCTTCTAACTGCCATGCCACCAGACTATTGCAATATGTAGACAACTACATCCAAACCATAATATTACGTAACTTAAATCCTACGCACAAGAAATCAAACTATTTAAACAAAGTCAAACACATCAAAACAATCTTAGAAATTTCACTTCTAGTCACTACTGACGTCCAAACCCTATATCTTAATATTAGGCATGATGATGACATTCTAGCCCCCAAAGAAACCTTCAACAATGAAACAACTAAAAAACTCCAAATAGAGATGATAACTGCCCTTATGCAACATATTCTAACATTACATAGTTCTAACTTTGATAATAGATACTTACTCCAGGTGAGACGCGGTCCCATGGACACAGTAGAGCCTCACCTATGCTAACATCTTCATGGTAAAACTCGAAGTGACCGACGCAAACCCAGATGTAGACGTAGTCTGCATTTCCTATGTCAGATATATAAATGATAGTCTTTTCATAAACACTTGACTTAAAGCCGAACTACAGAAATTCTACACAAACATAAACTCTTCACACAACTATTGAATTAAACTACAAGAAATATACTGAATCCATAGCGTTCTAGACACCTGCATGTACATAAATAATGATAGAAACCTTCAGACCACCTTCTGTACTTAGCCTACAGACATTTACAACTGCTTCCACTCTAAATTGGCCCATCCCAAACACCTGAAAAACAACAACCATTCGGAAAATTTACTCTACTATTAGTGAACTTAACAAACACAACTATGTCTTGCTACAGCATTTCACTAAGCGATTATATTCCCAAGAAGATGAAAAAACAACAACAACATAAAAACAAACAAAAAACAAATTAAAAAAGGGCACTACAATACCCAAAGAAAAAACCTTTACACTTTAAAAAAAAAAAACGTCTACAAACAAACCCTTTCATCATCATATAAGAGTTGGGATACACGTACAATCAAAGCAGAAAAAGAAATATTTGTAGATCCATGTGTGATTGCCTATTATAGACTAACGAACATCAAAACCATGATTAGCAGTAATACTTTAGCAAAAGACAGAGTCTCACATAATACCTTCCCCAAAACTGTCAAATTCTTCCAACCTTGCCATGAAAGAAATAGCTTATGTTGCAACCATCTTACGCTTAGCCACACATTCGTTAGCGCTACCACTAAAAAGACTTTCAATATTCACCATAATTCTAGCTACAGGATTAAATATCAACCTCTTAGAATGACAGGAAAATCTGATGGCGATTCAACATTATACTTGATAACTTTATGCAAAGAATTGAATAAATCGATCACTTTCAATTCCGACACTGACGCTACATTCACAATCACTGAACAGATAGAAAAAAACAATGACACCTGACATGATTAATGCAGGCACTGTTCAAATTTACGTCAAAAAACATAATTCAATAGCCCACATACAGGGATAAGAGAAAATAACCACCACAGCTATTTTATTCTGCTAATTACCATCATTAATACTATAAATGGAAGCATTATTATTAACATTTACATTATTATTTGATACCCTCAGCTACTTCAAGAGAAACCCAATCACCTTTCTATTATTGGCTTAGATATATAGAAACAAATCCAACGTAAAAGATATAAACAATAAAATGTAAACAACGAAGTGAACCAAACAATTGGAAGCAGAGTAAGAATAAAATACATTTTGAGAGGAAACATACCACAAAGAGCTGATGGTCTAACAACATACCGATTAAGAAAGGTTCAACAGCATCCTCTATTTTTGTTATATCTACCTGAGCGCACTTCATTTGGTAAACCCATCATACATCAGATATTGTATTATATTGTATTCCTGATAAACACACACACACACACACACACACACACACACACACACACAAACACACACACACACACATATATATATATATATATATATATATATATATATATATATATATATATATATATATATTATTGTGTCATCCACAGACAGCTGTTTCGATGTATTACATCTCTTCAGTGTGGCAATAGACTTTAACCCATCCAGTACCGTGAATCAGAAGTCAGGAGAGAAAATTATACTGACACTTAGAAAATATTCATTCAATATGCTTTCCAAGATCACATTTAAAAATAAAACAAAATAATTAAAAAAAACGAAATCATTAACGGGGTCCCATAAACATCAATGATATGAAGTTTTTCGAAAGAAATGATTAGACCTAAATGCAGAAGAATGTTGCAGAGGGCTCCTGGAGGATTACAGAAACGTTCCCTATCAGTAATTACAAATCAGGGCTATGCAACTATTGGAATATTGAATCAAAGTGTCAGAATACTTATACTGTTTATCAATCTGGCATAAACTTATACTGAAATATGTCTGTTTTTCGTAGTAATCGATAATTCTATATTGCAATACATCATAAATCTGAATTGCAAGGAAACCACCACCACCACCATCATCATCATCATCATCATCTGTCTCATAACATCCACACCTTACCCGGGATTTGCTACACTTCTCTATCGTGAGCAACATGGACAGCCCACTGCCGTTTGAACTTTTTGATGGATTACACGATGTCCCTGACTCCTGTTCTCTCCCGGATATTTTGTGTTGTCTTTTGGTCTCTTTACGAGAAGTTGAGCACAATTACTTAATTTGCACGTTGCATGAATCTCAGTTTGCAGGTCTATCTCTTGATTAAGTTCCATGTTTCAGCACAAAAAGTGACTATTGAGAGGATGCATTGGTTGTATACCCTTCTTTTTATGATAAATGGGATCTTCTTGTTTTCGAAGGTTGAGCTTGTTTTGCCATAGGCTTGCCATCCTAGAGTGTTGTTTGACTTCCTCTCCTTTTGGGGGTCTAATGAAGATTCGTTATCCTAGATAGATGTAGTGGTCAACTTTCCCCGGTTCTGTGTCATCGATTTTGAACTTTGTGTTCTTATTTCTGACGTGGTTGTTGCACACGATCTCGTATTGCTGAAATTCATGCGTAGGCTGACTTTCTTACTCCCTTCACTTAGCTCATCTAGAAGTCGTTTAGGCTCTCTGCGAAAACGGCAATATCGTCTGCAAATCTGACGTGTTTCAGATATTCGCCGTTTACTTTGATTCCTTTAAACTCCCAGTCCAGCTAGTTTGGGTGAATTGGTATCACTTTGTCTCACTGTTTTTTCTAGGAAAAGTTTCTATGTAGCCTGGCGAAGGAACTGCTGTGACTGAATATATTATGCTGTACTTTGATGTATACTGGATCTACACCTTGTAGAGTGAAGGCCTCCATGGCCACTGAATCAAAAGCCTTTTTGAAGTTGATGAATGCTACAGCAGGTGGTAGCTTATATTCTACTGTTTTTCCTTTCAGCTGATTTATCAAATGTCTATAGTCTAGTGTTTTTTTCTAAAGTAAGCTTGCTCTCGTGGTTGGTTTTCATCGAGTGTTTTTATGATTCAGTTTGTGATGATCTTTTCGAAGGGTTTGTGTATTCAGTTGAGTAGGCTTATATATTCAGAAGTATATTAGATGATTATCATGCAAGTGCCTTAATACTTGTTTCGTCTCGCTACGTATGTATGTATGTATGTATGTATGTATGTATGTATGTATGTATGTATGTATGTATTTGTCTATCTATTTATATCAGTCCACTCGTCCCATCATCTATAGATATCTCAGTACCGAAGAGCAAATTTTTGCCTATGTCTGCTCGTCCGTCAAAAGTAGACTTAATGGTGCAATCAGACCAGGAAAATGATTTTTGAGATCCTGATATTCTCATTTTGCTGGCTATTCTGGAACTTCATCAGTGGATATGAAATAAACAATCTAATTCATCATCATATTTTCTTTTCAGTTTTTTTTTTAGTGGGGACTGTCGATCTACAGCAGTGGGTTAAGCTACAGGAATATAGATGGTTGCGAGAGCTCGCATTTCAGCTTTAAACATATTTTCCATCTTGATCTCTCGCAAGCCATGTTTAAGTACAGGTACTCTGAGTAAAAATTATTATTGTATTATTTATTACATGAAGTACTGTATTGATATGAATAGTGATAAGTAACGGTACAAAAATGAAAAAAAAAGGGAAATTATTTAGTATCAGTTATTCCTACTTATTGGTTACAATAATTTGTCTAATGAAAATTGATACGGTGAATGTGAAACGTATCTGATGCATTGCAATTTTTTTTAAAAACATGCTCATGCTGCTTCAAGATGGATATAATTCAGTCCATAGATTAATGCATAAATAGGAAGTATTGAAAGGAGATTGAAAAAAACAATGTGTACCTTATACGACCAAAAGGCAAATTCTGTAAATTCTGAAACTGCATGAGGATTTCAAAATAAACTTTTTGCAATGCACCAGATGCGTGTAACAACCACTTTAGTATAATGACTGATTCAATCCCCGTTACTCCCTCATGGACAGTATTTTCATTTGCTTGTAAAATCATCGCTTTTAGTAAAATAGATACAAAACGTGCGTGTCAATGTGCAATGAAACTGATGCAATCAATAATAAAACGATTCATCGATTTATTTTTTAGCGCTCACCTTTTCACATTTTTTAAACACAGACCATAACACGATGCACCTGCATAGTACAACCAATCCCATACACTGTGTGTCTCAACAGTGACAATGAATTTTCTTTTTCATTTGGTCTCAATAATTCTGACCAATCTGATACCTTGATGAACTCAAAGCAAAAATTAGATATCATTCTACAAGCATACCACTCAAAATGCGTGTTGATATCGAAAACGCTTATATCACTCATTGGCTCGGCTGGAGTGATATGGAAAAGTCGGCTCACGTATAAAAATCTACTGGTAAAGGAATTTCTATTTGTAGTTTGCAAAATGTAAAAAGCAAGATTCTCAAACATTTTTGTTGATGCGTACTAATCATTTTTTGCAAAAAGTGAGATTAAAGCATAGAGTACCAATGAAAACATTCTGTATGCTTTATACAAATGCATTATGGATGATTGTACTATCGGAATATTCGAAAAAAAAAGACTGTATGATGAAAAATTTGCGCTTGGAGAATCACATTCTCTTTATATGCCTTCTTGATCTTGTGTAAGAAGAGCCTTAGCTAGTCCTACCCCTCAACTTGCCCTGTCATTTTAGGATAAATGGCATAGAATGAGATTTTTCTTATTACTTCTGATTAGGTCTTCTATCAACGGTTCTCAACTCTGAACGGAGAATTCAAGTATCATCAGACTTTTGGGGTATCACAACGTCGATTGCTATTCATAAAACGTCTCCAAATAACTGTTCTTGCTGAACAATGACAAATAATCGAATGTCCATCCAATAGAAGAGCTGCAAATAAGATGTCAACGCATATAATATAATGCTCTTTTCAGAACAGGTTTCACAGAGTAAAGAGTTTAGGGGATGATGGCTTGGAGATATCAGGTTGTACAGCCAATTGCACATCAATGGCAATGAAATCGCAAAAAAATCGACAAATGGCAAGGAGCTAACAGAATAGCCATGTACTTTCAATGGAGTTTTAATCAGACAAAATTTCCATAGACACTGGCTTTCTTTTAAGAGACAAGTTCAATATATATATATATATATATATATATATATATATATATATATATATAGAGAGAGAGAGAGAGAGAGAGAGAGAGAGAGAGGGAGAGAGGGGGGCTAGATGCAGTAACTTCTTATATGACGTTCAAATCACATCTCTCTCTCTCTTTTCCTTAAAATAGATTAAATGATTACTTTTCTGCAGAGATGAATAAATGTAAATAATTGAATATAATTTGGAGAATAAAATGGTGATGTGGGGAAACTCTCAGGTCTAAGCTGGATCAATATATTTCAGTGAGCTTAGTTTAGTCTGGCAGTGCCAAATGTAAAGCAATGGGGAAAGGAAGATTGTGCTGTGCTAAGACTCTATGGTGGTCTTGCCAGAGTACCTTGAAAAGACGAATTCAAAATATAAGCCTTTAGCTGAAGTCAAACATTGTCATCTGTTGCTGATATTTGAACCACCCAAGTCGACCAAATGATTTGATAAAAGACTTGCAGATAAACTTTTGAGCCGGGGAAATTAGTTTCCAGTCTTTTGGGAGGAAATTTTCCCAAACTTTTTGGTCTATTCTGCACACATCAATGCATTCATCTGATCCAATTCCTCTAAGAACTATCTGGATATATCATCAGAGGGACGGTACCCAGGTGCGTCTGATAAAATTATTTGGAAATTATTCCATACTGGAAGAGGACGTACCATACGGTGTAATGGTTAATGACTATGAAAACAAAATCAGCAGACCAAGTTCAAGTTCTAGTCGGGATTTTCTACGTTCAATTTGCATTACTACCCTCGGGAAAAGCATGAAATCCACTTCTTTCCCAAGTTATGGGTGAATATGAGGCAATCCATCTAACAGATGTTTGTCACCATTTTTGGTCCAAAACCTTGGTTATGGAGTATGATTTGCGTTCAGTTCGCTTATCTAACCCGTAAAACCTATT
This sequence comes from Thysanoteuthis rhombus, assembly GCA_963457665.1. NCBI lineage: Eukaryota > Metazoa > Mollusca > Cephalopoda > Oegopsida > Thysanoteuthidae > Thysanoteuthis > Thysanoteuthis major. Next base: position 228,041 of record OY735207.1, read on the forward strand.
TATTTCTGAAACGGCAGCAGAGTTGTCCCGGTCCTATGCTCTTTTGTCTACAAAAATAAACTATCGTCTCTGAAGGCATCAGGAATCACACGCTCGGTTGTTGCATGAGAATTACTTCGAAATGCACGGATCAGAAAATGCAACTCCTATTTAACTGAAAACATTTAGCCATGTGACGGATCTTTTAATGGAAGGAATCAAATCTTGAAGTTCGAGAGGGTCTGTGCAACTCAGAATCCATCATAATCATCCTTTTTGCTTCCGTCGTAAGACTTGAAAATGGGCATCACTGAGCTAGTACTATCTGAATTTTTCTCACTCATCATGCCTTTTTCTGTCGATCACTATTTCGAAAAAAATATCTGTTGATACATATTGTAAGTCATAATATCAGCAGTTGCCAGACATTCTAGCATTTGGACCAACCATTTGCCATTTGAGTTTTCTGATATCGTGATTTCCTATGATATCGTGAACTCTTGTCATTTCTGTAATGTAGTGTGCTGTCTTCTCTTCGTGTGATGTTGAGCATGGTTTTCTCATGTGCACATTGCATGGTTCTCAGTTTGAGGGACAATCTTTTTGGTTTTGGCTTGAATGGTGATTGTAGCATGAATGCATAATTGGTATACCCATCTTCTTTGGACTAGTACATAAAAAAGTATGTGGTTCTCCCAAAACTAATCCGTTTTGTACATGCAATCTATTTTAAACCATATATATATATATATATATATATATATATATATATATATATATATATATATATATATATATATACATTAATATATATATATATATATACATATATATATACATTAATATATATATATATATATATATATATATATATATATATATATATATATATATATACATACATATATATATATATGTATGTGTGTGTGTGTATGCATGTGTGTATGTGCATATGTGTCCAGTTATATCTACTTTTCCAGATAGCTGGTTTTATGCTGACTAGATATTTGTATGGGCTTTTTCAACATAAACAGTGCGCCTAAAATCCTTTAAGCTATTGGATATTCATCGAGATTTTCTCTGGACGGAACTAGATAAGCCTTGTCTCTTAATTAACTCAAATCTTCGTCTGCAACTCTGTGGTCGAAGTTCCCAGATTATCCACTTGCATATGGAGTTGTCATGTCATCTATGCTTATTTTTCAGTCCGAACACTCGATATCTTCTGAATATTGCAATAAATTTCAATGAAATTTTGACGAAGTTTTGCCAATAGGCTACAAAAGAAATCATGATATTTCAGATTGAATCCATACACCATTATTTTCCTACACACTAATTATCTGTCAGTCCACCCTATATCTACAAACGTTTTTGATGAATTTCAATTCGATTTTTTGGAAAGGTGAGCAATGAGCTACAAAATAAGTAATCGAACTTGTGGACAGATCTGTGCACAATTACTTCTCCTGACAATAATGTTGTCAGAGGAATGTGAAAATCACTTTTTCAAAGGAATATCTTCTCTGAGTGCTTGATAGTTTTGAGAAGACTCATTAATACTCAACGAGTTTTCTAGACATTTGAACTTATTCTTCTTGCTATTTTTGTTTTCCCCTCAATAATCTGTCCGATCTATTCCTCGGTCCTTTTCGTGTGTACAATCCGTATTTAAAGAGACTCTTTTCTAATATTGCAAAGTAAAACGGTTGCAAATAGTTTTTTTGGTGAGCAAAAATGTTTGTAACGTAGAACGTTTAGAATAACGATACAGCGCTGCCTGGGATCAATACAACGTAGCATAAACTGTAAAAACAGAATACCACCCGAGTCAGGTTCATTCTCATGACTCAAAAATAAGTATTGTTAAGCCTCAACAATATTGAATGGAGCAGTCCTGTGTATTCCATTTAATAGCTGCTTACTAGAGCTGGTAAGATGTAAATATATTGCAACATGATATTGGGCATGTTTATGTGAATGTATATATCCTCATACCTATATCCAAAGTGTACAATACTGTCAATAGTTTTGAGAAGGATCATTAACTTTCGAATAGTACATCAGGAAAAGGCCATAGAATAGATCAGGCAAAACTTTATTTAAAAAAACACGATCAACAGAGAATATAATCATCCGAAAAAAAACTCTGTTGAAGGGTATAGTATACAGTAAATTCAGAGTCAATCCATGAGCTGTTTTCATCCCTTTCATTACTTATTTTAGTAATTTAATGTTACAAAATACATTACAAAGATATTAGAAAAAGAGCGCTGAAGTGGAGTAGCGCTTGGCAAGCCTTATGCAGTATGAAGGATGAGTTCAATTGAAGAATTGTTTACCGAAAAGTTTGGAGGAGATGCTACCCTTTTTTCATGTCGACCTTTCCAGTATTTTCTCTGTTGCCAATCCCTCATTTCTGGCTAAAAGCAGCCGCTGAATCTGGTGACTGGAAGGAAAAGTTGTGAATTATATCACGATACTCGACTGTCTTCGGGGTTTGATGAAAAAAACAAAAAAACTATGATTTTATGCAAAATTTAATCATCTGTTCAAATGGATGTAAACGCTTTGGAAAGTCATCATCATTCATCATAATCAGTCTTTTAGCGTCCGTCGTTGGACATAGACCTTCCCCAGGATTTGCCACACTTCTCTATCATGGGCGTCACGGAGCCAGTAATCCCTGAACTTGTCTAGTTCGTCTCTCCATCTAATATTTTGCCGGCCTCGGTTGCGCATATGGTCTCGGGGAATCCATGTTGTGAGTCGTGATGTCCATCGATTGTCAGCCATTCTTGCAACATGGCCAGCCCACCGCCATTTGAGATTTTTTATGGATTCTATGATGTCTCTAACTCTTGTCTTTTCCCGGATGTGTTGTGCTGTTTTGTGGTCTCTCCATGTGAGGCCCAGCATTATTCTTTCATGTGCACGTTGCATGGTTCTCAGCTTACGGGTCTGTTTCTTGGTTAAGTTCCATGTTTCAGCTCCATAAGTGACTATTGGGAGGATGCATTGGTTATACACCCTTCTCTTTAGGATTAACGGGATCTTATTATTTTTGAAGGTTGAGCTAGCTCTGCCAAAGGCTTGCCATCCTAGTGTGATTCTTCGCTTGATTTCTTCTTCTTTTGAGGGTCTCATGGAGATTCGTTGCCCTAGGTAGATGTAGTAGTCTACTTTCTCGAGTTCTGTGTCCTCGATTTCGATCTTAGTGTTTTTATCTCCCATGTGGTTGTTGCACATGATCTTCGTCTTGCTGAAGTTCATGTGTAGGCCGACTTTCTTGCTCTCTTCATTTAGTTCATCTATCATTAGTTGGAGGTCGTGTAGGTTCTCTGCGAAAAGGGCTATGTCGTCTGCGAATCTGAGGTTGCTCAGATACTCGCCGTCTATTTTAATTCCTTTACTCTCCCAGTCTAGCCTTCTGAAGATCATCTCGAGGCAGGCTGTGAAGAGTTTAGGTGAGCTTGTATCACCTTGTCTTACTCCTCTCTGGAGCTGGAAGGGGTCCGAGTCTTTGTGTAGCCTGATAAAGGAGCTGCCATGATTGTATATATATTTCAACACTTCAACATATACTGGATCTACACCTTGCCGACTGATGGCCTCCATGACCTTAGGGATTTCTACTGAGTCGAACGCCTTTTTGAAGTCAATAAATGCTACGGCAAGTGGTAGTCTATACTCTGCTGCTTTTTCTTTCAGTTGATTTATCGAGTGCAGGTGGTCCATGGTCGAGTAGCTTCTTCTAAAGCCAGCCTGTTCACGTGGCTGGTTTTCATCGAGTGTTTTTGTGATTCGGTTAGTGATGATCTTCGTGAAAAGTTTATATACACAGTTGAGTAGGCTTATAGGCCTATAGTTGTTGAGGTCTTTCGGGTTTCCTTTTTTATATAAAAGCATTATGATAGCAGTATTCCAATCGTCTGGGACTTTACTGTGTTTTAGACACAGGTTGAAGAGGACGGCCAGTTTCCTATTGATGGTTTTACCAGCTTTTCGGAGTACGTCGATGGTGATGTTGTCTGGTCCAGGGGCAGTTCCTTTCTTTGTCTGTTTAATGGCTTCCTTCACCTCTCACGGGGTTACTTTTGGGAAGTCCTCTAGTTGTTTGCCCGTGTCTTGCGTATCTTGCTCATTGTTTTGCAGTCCTTGTTTGGACGAATAAAGTTTTTGGTAGAATTCTTTAGCACGTTCGACAATCCTGTCTCTGTCTGTTGTTAGGTTTCCATTTTCCTCGAGTATGCTAGTTATTTGCCTTCGTCCCGAGTTGAGGAGTTTGTTTATAGCTTTGAAGCCCCGACCTTTTTCAAGAGTTGATTCAATGACTGCCGTTGTGTATCTCCTTCTGTCTCCTCTTCGTTTCTTCTTGATTAATTTGTTTAGTTCAGCCTCTTCAATTTTCTCCCTCGTTGTTGTCGGTGGCTTGAGTTTTCTGCGTTTTTCCATGAGATTTTTAGTCTCATCCGAGATTTTGCTAATGGGTTGTTTGCTCATTGGCTTGAACGTAGAGGCTACTTCAATTGTTGATGTTGTCATTTTGCTGCTTAGTTCGTTGATGTTGGTGCTGTCTTGTTCAGTAAGAATTCTGAATCTGTTCTTCAATTCGAGCTTGAAAGATTGAACGTGCTCTTTTGGTATGTTTAGAGGCTGCGGTTTTGTATGGAACATTTTCCTGCGTTTTTTATTGGTGTTTATTTGTACTTTACATCGTACCATTCTGTGGTCGCTGCCTACATTGACTTGATTTAGGACTTGGATGTCCTTGACGATATCGTTTTTGTCCGTTAGGACGTAGTCTATTTCGTTTCTTGTTTCGTGATTGGGGCTCTTCCAAGTCCATTTCCTACTGGGTCCCTTCTTGAAGAAGGTGTTCATGATTTTGAATCCATTAGCCGTCGCAAAGTTCACAAGATCTTCTCCTCTCTCGTTGCGTATTTTGTATCCAAATTTGCCGACGCAATTTTCATTTCCTTGTCTTACTTGTGCGTTGAAGTCTCCCATGATAACATTGAAGTGTTTTCTGGTGCCTTGGAGTAGGGAGTTCAAGTCATCATAGAAGTTGTCTATTTCCTGTTGGGTTGATTGCGAAGTGGGAGCGTAGACTTGGATTATATTGAGTTTGTATCGTTTTGAAAGTTGTATGGTGACGCTAGCTACCCGGTCAGAGACGGCTTTGAAGCCAGTTACATTGTCTTTCAGGTTCTAATTGATGAGAAAGCCAACTCCACTTTGTTTTACTTTCTCTTTACCGTAGCTGTAAAGAAGATGCTTGCTTCAAACAATAAAAAAAAGATTTTGAAAAGGTGTGCAAAAAAAAAAACCCCAGCTAAAAAGCAAGCTAAGGGAGAATGCAATATGGAACTTCAATATCACAGTGAGGTAGGTTGGAAAGGGTAAGAAACAAATTTCACATATGGTCATCATCATCATCATTATCATCACCATCATCATTATTTTCTTCTTCTTCTTCTTCTTCTTCTTCTTCTTCTTCTTCTTCTTCTTCTTCTTCTTCTTCTTCTTCTTCTTGTTCTATTTAAAGTGAATAATCTGGCAGTCTTTCTTTTCTTTGTCATGATTATTACAATTATCATTATTTCATTTCGTAATTGTTTTCATTGTTGGCTGATCAATATATCCTGTAGAAGACAAAGTGACAGCTAGCCTATTTTCCAAAATCCTTGCTGTTTTCAGGAAACAGGACTACGGGCATTGTTTCCTCTAATCAAGAGTTCTGTCTCTTCTCATTCCCTCAAAATATTTTTGTATAATTCCTTTCCATAACTATTATCTTTAAGTAGAAAGGTCCATCGAAAAGTCACATGACTCATTATAAAGATTGATTCTTCAAGCAAGTCATATATCATCAGATTCATCGTCAAGAGAATCTCGATCATCATCTCAGTTTATCGTTCAAATATATTTCTTCACCTAAGCGGCAATTTTTTCATTGTGCTTAATTGTTGTGATAATCTCACATATTTTGGGGGATTGATCGTAATATTTTGACAGTGTTTCATGTTTGTGTTGCACAATTGTATGTGTTATATTTGAATGCACATGATTTATATCACTTATCATAATTCAAACTGAAAACAAAACAGCAAAGGGAGAAAATCGAAACGCAGATTCACGCCATGAAGTTTTCATAAGTGAGAGGCTGCATTTGATATCGACAGAATACGATGGAAACCAAGCCTGCAGATAATTTCTTTCTGTTACAAGAGATTTTTTTTTACAAATAAATACTCAAAACTTTGAAGGAGCATCTTTTTTTTCATTTCATACAAAAGATATGTGAGGTAAACGTTCATACTTTATATCGTGATGAGAAGAAAGCGCTAACCAATTTCGTTGTTCTCCCAAATCAAGTTATTCTGGTTTGTACTTCAAAAATATTGAAATAGTTAATGATTCGACTATGTGGGAAATTCAACATAATCAATCTCATCGCTTCAAGGTACTCACCTAATTGTAGAGTGAAAATTAGTTAAGAATAGTTTTGAAGACACTTACAAGGCAATTTCAGTCCTCATTGGGTACCTAACTATGTCATGGGTCTGTAGTTAGCAAGCCTGTCTTGCAAAGCACAACTAGTGTGGTCGATCTCCATTGTTTGCACAAATTCAAGGATTTGGTATGACTAATTGAAAGTCACAAAATAACAATGATTGTTTTGAAAAACACACGCACCTTTAATACAACTAGCAGAGAGTGTGGAGAAGTCTGTTGGGGAAAAAAACGAAAAAAGTGAGTAGCTAATAGAGAGTTTATAATATCATATTGATTAGCAAGCTCCTGTGGCATGCGATGCAAGATTGAGTTCCACTCGAAATTACTTCATTACCGAAGCTAGCAACTGATTTGAATATCGAAAAAAATGATCAAAACAAACCAAAAAATAACCATTGTCAAAGAAACGCATTGAATAATGCAAATACTTATTTTCGAGCAAGTGAGAATCCTCCAGATTCTTCATCTGTTTTGGATAGAATGAATTGCAAACAGCTTTGGGATGAAATTAAAAACAAGTCAAAATTACTAACAGCGTTGCAATACTTCATTGTAAGATAGATGAAGGTGTAAAATCAGCATCCATTTGACTATAATCACCGCAACTAAATGGTTTAAAGCCGTTTAGTTATCTACAAAACCCATTCTGGCTAGAAGGTGTGTATTTGAAAGGTGATCATACATTCATTTAGTTGGAAATCATATATTTGATACGAATGCTGTTTATACATTGATACAGAATACATCTCTGTTTTTTATTTATATTCATATGTATATGTGTGTGTGTGTGTGTGTGTGCGTGTGTGTGTGTGTGTGTGTGTGCGTATGGATAAGGATATCACATTCATTCATGTTGCTGTTCTTTCACTGATTCAAAGTCAGATTTCATCCGACGAAAACTTCCTCTTTTTCAAAAACAACAAACAAACCTTACATCAGTCGCCAACATACCACTAAATAAACAGAAAACATGAATTTTTCATTGAAAAAGTAGGGTATAATCTCTGATAGGTTCGCGACAGGACTGCTGAAATACAGCAGAATTCCACAGGAATGTATTATATATATATATATATATATATATATATATATATATATATATATATATATATATATATATATATGTTTTAAGAATGAAGAAAAAACGTGTTAATTGTTAACCGATTACTATAAAGTCAGAAATTTGGAAAGATCTGTTATAGAAGAGAAGTACTATAGACAAATAATACAAATCAGCCGAATAAAGTATTCAATTCTTAAAGTCATCCATATCTGCCAAGTCAATTATCTGCTTTTTGTAATTATTGGATCTTTTCGCATTTTTTAGCTTTACAATATTTCATTTTTACCTTCACTTTGAGCTTATTTTTCACTTGAACGTTTTTATTCTATTTAGCCAAAAGCGCCAGTGCCATTTTTACTCTTGTGCAGAATTTTCGATGACTCGAATGAGAAGGAACAGAGAAATAAATGTCCTATCATCTAATTTCTTCTATCTACAAGGATACCGTAAGCCAGGAAGTGGATGAATCTAGTGTGAATTCTTCCCTGTCTGCTTTGTCTCCGCTGGGTCTGTTGAAAAGCATCTATTTGTGGAATATTGCAAATTCGTGCTTTACTAGAAATCTTTGCAAATTTCCAATCAATTGCAAAAACAATAACCACAGCCCTCAGAAAAGTCAGAAAAGTCAGAAGTGAATTTGATGTAAACTTTTTTGAAGCAATGGCTGCTTTTCATTTGCATTATCTTCCTTGCTTTTCATCCACACAATTTTCGTATCTTCTTTCTCATTCATTATGAAATGAATGCGTTAGCTTTTTTCCCAACCACCAACACTCACACTCATACACATACCCACACGCACATTTACATACATGCAGGAGTGTTGATAATTTTACAATCGGGAAATGAAGAGAATTCCCACCGATATACAGATCTTACAACTAACAATTTTTTATGATCACGTGTGCATGTTTTTGATGCATTTCAGTGGTTGATGACAATCCTCTCCAATAAACCTTTCAGCGGTTGCAAAGAAAAATGTGTGTAGTTGAAATTTGAACTATAAAATGAGAAAACAAGCGTTTTTAGTTGTTTAGTGGCAGTTGAAATGATGTTTGAATCGATTCTCTTTACGGAAGATTATATAAGGACTTTTTAGATACACAAACGCTGTGACACACATTCACTGTAGATTGAACTTGTAAGTAACTTGGAGAAATATCAGTTATCCGAGTGACTTCTCAAGCTATAAAGGTCTGACCAATTTTGATCTTAAACTTTATCAGAAATGCAGACGTATATTCGAAGAGGTTTGTTTAATTAAACAAATCCAAGATTACCACAGAGATGTTTTGTTAAGCTACGAGATGTGTAATTGCTGAACTGTTTGATATTAGAACACTAAAAATACCGAATCAGGAGAATAACTACCGTAATTAACCGTATTTAAAATCAATAACTCTATCTTCAATGGAAAACATTCACTACGGAAAAAAGATTGTGTCACTGGTACTATTAAGGCCTCACCAAGCGCTATGATATATATGCAAATATTTGAGAAATTAAAAGACACTTTTCCCTTCTATGTCAGATATATAGACGATAAATTACTCATATATACAGGAGGAGAAACAAAATTTGTCAAGTATCGTTCTATGTTTGACCATGAAAAAAACAAAACATGTCTACATGGATGGAAACAAACGACTACAAACAAAATAACACCCCAAAACTACACTCTGAATCATCCCACCCTAAACAATTCAAAGGAATCCTTCCCTACTCTTGGTGTCTTTGGCGTACAAGGATCTGTTCAACTGGGAAGAAAAAACATAGTGATGGACTCAAGCAACAATTCATGGATAGAAGACATAACATTGATCTTAAGGAAAAACAAATATACAAAGCAAAAATTATATTCGAGATTCAGAATGGAATTGTCGCTTTTTCCAACATGCTGTAATCTAAAGAGAGGAGAAAGTTTGGTGGGTACATCCCTCCAGCTATAATCAATAATCTCACCATTTAATTAATTCCCAAATGACCAATCCCAAATACTGTCTTCTGAGGAGCGTCAATTAGGATATAAAATGATTTATCGTGCCAACAAGGCTGACTTAGCAAGGAAAACCCCGCCAATGACCAGCCTTTCTGAGCGACAGTAGCACACTCCAACAGGTGCGCGAACAGTGAAGTCGAATATCAACACTCACGTATTCTGCTTGGGAATTCAGTGCCAGATCCATACTTAACAAACAGTGGAACATTCATATGCATACACACACGCATTCACGCACAGCCACAAACACACATGAGCAAACTTCTTTGTACATTCATGCATATGCATGAACAAAAATCAAGTAAAAAACAAATCATTTTCAAAAATCTAAATAAATAAAGATATACATCACCTACACTCTTGTCAAATGTAGGATGACCCATATACATATTGACAGAGTATAGAAATGCAGACACTCCTTCGATAATATATCTACAACAACACACACACTTACACACACAGCATACACACATGCATTTTCTTAATTACAGTCACTACACTAAACTGCATGTACACACAAAACCTTGCACAATTTCACCTAAACACAAATGATCTTTGCATGGAGGTATGTACTTTCTCACAAGTCTAGATGACTAGTTTAGAAACATAATAATTTGGCATTATCTCATTTTATCGTAACTTTGTCATTTGCAAAAATTATCATTTTCCCCATTTGACATTTGACAACGAGGGTCGATTCAATACATTTTGTAAAGTTCCATGTTTTCATGTTGTATATATCTCAGTTTTTTCTCACTCTATATAAATGAATCTATTGCTAAGCTTCAAAGCCTAAAATGCATATTTACATGCATGCTCATGAATTGTTACAAAAAGTATTACGAGAATGATAACAGCGGAAAAAAACAAAAACATTTATTACCTTTAACAAAATTGATTTGTCTCCTCTGACAGAAAATCATCGAAAATGAAAAATTCAATTTTTCGTCTTTAGAATAGTCCAACATTACACTCCTCTCGTTTTTCACTTCAAAAAGATTCTTTTGTTCGTTTACCAGAGAGTCAACATTTCTAAAAATCAAATAATTAATGATTCTGTCCTACAAAATTTGAATTCTCATGTATATATATATAAACTATTCCAATTATATTATATCTATCTATCTATCTATCTATCTTTATATACACTCATATACACTCACACATGCACGCACACACAATCTGGAATAATGATTTCTGGTGGCATGAAGGATTGTGTATAAGTAAATATATTCAGTCCAATTGACCGTCCAGTTCTGCGTAGGGGTAAAAAGCAAGCATTTAATTTTGAAAAAATGTTTAAATCCTACCTGGTGGAACTGGATTGAATAGTCTATAGCCACGCCAAAGAGTTGTAATACAACGAAACAGCAATCTCTGGATGACTCAATCATAAACTATACATATATATATATATATATATATATATATATATATATATATATATATATATATATATATTATGCATTCATGAACAAAGTGTATACTCTCTCTTTTGCACACACACACATGAATATATATATATATATATATATATATATATATATATATATATATATATATATATATATATATATATATATATATATAATCATACATATGCATTTGCATCACCACATGAAGTGATGCTAAGTTATTCTACCATTCGCATCTAAAGCTGAGACAAAAGGAATCCAAAAACTGACGGACAATATTTTAAAATGAAAGTTTCAATAATCTTTCTTTGATTTTTTCCCAACCCCAAATAAGATTACCCATCTTCAATATTCATAAGGCCAAGATCTTTTTCAAACACTTAGAACAAATTTCTCAGAAAGATTTCTAATCCTTAGATTCCCAACAATTTGTATAGTGAATCAAGTGTACACCACTAACAGCAAAAGAGCAGACGTCATCGACCAATTTACTCAGATATAGGAAGGATCTGTCCTTTTTTTTAAAAATTATAATGAATGAAAAAAGAAAAATCAAAAAAAAAAAAAAAAGGAAAAATCTTGCCACCGAGACACGACCACAAAAAAAATTCCCGAACGGGATTCTGAAATATACGAAATATTTCTCCTGGAGGAGCCAAAATGGGAGAAATATAAAAAAGTTTTTGTAGCAGTTCTTCATTCTAATATATATATATATATATATATACATACATACATACATACACACACACACACACACACATATATATATATATATATATATATATATGTGTGTGTGTGTGTGTGTGTGTGTGTGTGAGTGTGAGTGTGTGTGTGTGTGAGTGTGTGTGTGCGTGTGTGCGTGCGTGCGTTGTAAGTCATCAGCTGGAAAAAGGCCATCTGCATCTCCTTCCATGACAAATTTGATAATGGTACTCTCTGCTACGTCATACCGTCATACTTTCCTGTCTTAATCTTAGGCACTGTCTCATTCTCACCCATTACTTGTGTTGTTCCATCTGTTATCATATCTTTTTACAAATTGTTCAGTTAAAATATTTTTATTGTTCGATTATTTGTATATTTCACCGCATTCAAACTCTGTCGATCTATGTTGTTTTTTTCTAACTTCTAGAGTAATTCCTTGCATGAATCTTCCCATTGATCTCTGTGTTATTCTAAGTTGGTCTACTTTGGTATTTCCCTCGTTTTTTATCGGTAAGTCATTGATGTTATCGTGCATTTATTACATGCTATATGATTCAAGCAACGTGGCGAGGCGCTCCCCAATATCTCTACTCATTCAAAATGATATTTGATAGCTACGATGTTTTATGCTATCTCTGATTTAAGGGTGCAAAAATATACTGGTTGGAAAGCTGCTTTCGAATTCCTTGTGTGTAAACTCAACAAAGAAATGAACGTATCAAAAAATTGACTTCACACAAGAAGATGACCAAGAACAATTCTTACTTGCATTTCTATTGAGGTTGCATTTGATAGAACTCCAATTGTTATTGCTAACATTGTTCTATCATACCTCCTCGAGAATCATGATTCAAACCGTCGTAATTGGAGGATACTCGTATTTTGACTTGATTGTAAGTCTAAATTTCTAAGAACTGCGTAGTTTCCAAGTTAAAACCAGATTTCACTAGGTTAAGATCGTTTGTAATGAATCCGTGACCCGAAGAGAGAGGGATTAATGAAAGATAGGGCAGAGTTCCTGACGGAGGGAGAAATCTGGGTGGGGATATTTAGAGAACGAAATAAAGAACGAAAGGATGAAAAAAAAGGAAAGGAAAGGCAGATATATCGGTCTCCAGGTCTGAAGTGAAGGTTTCAATCTTGCCTTGCGATACTGGATGGGATAATGGAAAGTTTATAGCAACACTGAAGAGATGTAATACATCGAAACAGCTGTCTGTGGATGACAGAATGATATATCACTGATCCATACCTTGAAAATCATTTTGATTTTCTTAAAATTATCACTTCTTACTCAAAATTTCCTTCTTCACAATCATTCATTCATTTCCATGAAAAATATTGCGAAATAGCTTGTTGAAAATTACTATATATTGAGCAGAAGCATATTCAGAAAACATTGGGCTGGAAAACACGAGGCCATTGAATAAACACATGAAACTTCTAAAATAAATTTGAGAATCTTTTGAGATTATGATATCTTCCATTCCTATCTATGTGTTATATGATGTTACTGAAGGGGAAATCAAAGGGAAGAGGCGGAGAGAAAATGCATATTAACAAAATGTTAATGTGAAGTGTGTGCGTGCGCAAACAATAAAAACCCTCTTTAGACTGATCAACACAAAACAGAGAGAGGGTAGAAGGGATCGTGGCTGTGAGATCTATAAGCTTCTTCTTGATTGTCAATTTTTTGAGACAGAGGGATCTTTGAAACTGGTGTGCTTTTGATAATCCGTTCGAGTAGTTAGTCTTTTGGTGCAGGGAGATGGGTGACAGGGAGATATAAATGGAGAGTTTTGTAAGATCAACGTGCAGTAAATAAATGTAGCAATAGATTGGCATGGGATTTATTTTTCGCCAGCTTTGATATAATGCTAAATTATAACAATGTTGAAAGTAATGCAAAATCTTCCCTGCTATGAATTCTGTCAGATATTTTGTTGGCAAATTGATTGAATCAATAATACACAAAACTCATATGGATGCCAGTGATTATTGTCCGTATATATATATATATATATATATATATATATATATATATATATATATATATATATGTGTGTGTGTGTGTGTGTGTGTGTGTGTGTGTGTGTGGCGTGTTTGTGTATTTGTGTGTGTGTGTGTGTGTGCGTTGAAGAGGACATAAATATAAACCTTCTTTATCTCTCTAAATAAAAGCTTCTTTTCTATATCTCTGTAAAAGTGAACAGTATCCAATTGCATAGGAATGTGCATCGTCCTATCAAATCTATTCATTAGCCTCAAATAGTTTTCTCTCCATGACAAGATATAGCAATAGAGATACCTCAACAAACTGTAAATACATTCCAACGTCAACCCAGGTCTTTCACCCACACTTACCTTTCAGAGATTGTCCGACATAATTAGTATTTCCTTGAAACAGTCGACTTTCGCTTCCTTTACAGTGCCATTCGAGAGGTACCTCTATTTGTCCTTCCTGAGCTTCACTAAGATCTTTCATGTCAGTTGTATTACATTATGCATATTTAGTTTTGTATATGATTTTACATCTGTTTTTCTTCTCTTTTCTTCCCCCTCTCTCTCCCTCTTACTTTCATCTTCTCTTTTTTCTTCTCTCTGATTCTCTCCTTATTTTCCAATTTCTCACCCTTTATTTCTCATACGACTCGAAGATCTATTTTTTAAGTTGTATTCTCTTCGTTCTTTTTTCCTTTCTTTCTTTCTTTCTTTGTTCATCTCCACCTTTTTCCAACCATTACTCCAATCCTTCCTGGTTAATTAGTCACGTTGTACGATACGCAGAAATAATTATATAAATCCTCCCTCTGCATCGCCTCTCTCTTTCTCTCAATCTTTCTTCTCTTCTTTTTCTCTTTCTTCAAACACCACCTCTATGTGTCCCCCCCTCAGTCACTTCCATTCTCCCCCTTTCTTTCATCCTATCTCTCCGTCTCTTATGAATGAATAAAATAAAAGACTGTAATAAAATATAAAAGATGAAAGGGCAATGAGGAAATGAAGACTTTTTTCGTGTTTGTTCGTTTGTTTGTTTTTTCACCTGCATTGCTATTCATGTTTACTTCCCGTTCCGAGAACTGACTGACCAGTAAAGGAAACAATTTGTCATGGATACTCTCTACCTCTCATCTCGTTGTTGCTGGCAGTCCGACCCATCAGAAAAATGACACTTATCCTCAGAGAGAAGGATCAAGGAAGGAAAACCAAGTCAAAGTTCAACCACTTTTTTTCGATTGTTTCATTTTTTTAACTTACATTCTTCTTTTAATGTTTTTTCAACAAAATAGATGTAAAACAAAAACTGTTGATAGCAAAGTCTGCATTTTTTCCTGTCTAAAACATGACCAGCCAGTAAAGCTTTTGGAATTATGTTTTCAAGCTATGATCAACGAAGTCATGAGTAGCAGATCTGAATTCCATGAAAGGAACAAAATCAAAAGAAATAAGTCTGTGGTTGCATTACAAAAGAAACAAATATGAAAAATGAAAGAAGAACAATGTAAGATGCCGACACATTTGTTCTGTTTTTTGGTGGAAATGAAAAAAAAAAAACAAAAAACAAAAAACTCCCAAATATCTTATATCGAATTATGGAAGCAGTTCCTTTGGAATACTTCCAACTATTTTTCATTATTATGATATAAATATTTATTTCAGAATAATTTTTTTACCTTTTCAGTCAATTGAAAACTTGTAGTCTTTTTCTAAGTTTTTTTCGCAACGGACCTAAGCCTAACCCAATCCTAACCCGACCCCTAAATTTGACCCAAACCCTTTTATATTCATCAGTTCTCATATGTTCCTTTTATCACAACTTCCTTTTGTTAATTACCATATATGACACACTATAAGCTGATGGTGTCCCATTTACCTTACATTCGAAAATTCAATATAAAACAAAAGGTTTACAAGGGTATTCAAAGGAATTTCGTTCTGTGCAACTTATGCAAGCCCCATAATTGATCTCATCTTATTTTGGCTCAAGATCAGTGCTCATTTTGATTTTTTCATCTCCCTTTCTTTGTTTATTGTTTTTTTTCATCTTTCCTTCCGATCCTTTTTACTTTTTATTCACTTTCTCTCCCCCTCATTTTCTTTTTCCTCCTTTTTTTTCTTTTTCTTTTTTAACTCTACCTTTATTTCTTCTTTTATCCTTTTCCCCGACTTTCTTCTGTTATTTTTCCTTTCAGTCCTTTTCTTCTTTTATTTTTTAGTCCTCCTCTGTTTTTCACACTTCTTTTTTTTTCTTTTGTATCTTTCTCTTTTCTCTTCCTTTCTTTTTCCTTTTTTTCCTTATCTGCATTTCTTTCCTCTCATTCTCTCTTCTATCCTTCTTTTTTCTTCTTTTCTCTTTCCACTTTCCTTTCTCTCTTCTTTCTGTCTTCCTTTAATTCAACCTTCAACCTTTCATTCTTTTTCTATATCTTATTTTTCAGTTTCTCATTGATCCACTGTTGCCACCAAATTGACAAATGGTTTTATCATTTCTTACATCTGAATGTTTTGGTATATTTGTGCATACTGTTTTCGGAATGAACTTGAAAATTCGCATTGGTGCCCACTTTCAAAATTGCTTTGAAATAATTTTTTTAGTGGGGAGGATTGAAGTTTGGCCCTTTCTGGCTATCATTTAAAGGGTTCAATAATAATATCTAGATTCCCGAAAGTCCATATTTTTCCACATGTTTATTTCAGATGTTTTCCAGTGGAAAACACAAGCAATGTCATTTATGAAATTCAACCTGAACATATCTATTCTTCAATTGAATATTTTGTATTGAACTTTTGACGCTACAGTTGTTCAGTTACTTCAGTTATGAATCGAACCGTCAGTTTGTGTCTACGCTTGTTTTGTAAAAATTCATACTTTTTCAGTGATCACCGGTTTTGCAATCTTTCTTTCTTTCTTTCTTTCTTTCTTTCTTTCTTTCTTTCTTTCTTTCTTTCTTTCTTTCTCTCTTTCAACTATTGTTTTGTTTTATAATCGTTCAGTTAATTATTCTTAGCGTTACTTGTTCTGCTCTAAGATAACAAAATATTCACTAAGCTTTCTAAGTACAGCAAACAAAAAGGCAGCAAAACTCTTTACAACACAAACAGGAACCTCGAATAAGCGAAACCAAAACTCACTTTGGAAAACCAGCGATTGGGGAATATCGAGATGAGAAGGAATGAAACCGTACTGACCACAGGACTACTGAATATAGAGTACTAAGAATATGAGACATGCATAGCAAGATAGTAGCAATGACCGGACAGACAAGCAAAAAAAAAATGGTAGAGAGGTTACAAATCACAATGCATAAACTGTGACAATGTGGAAGAAAGGGCTGGAAACTTGAAGGGTCTTGGTGTCACCCAGTCTCCAGCAGTGACCGCCAGGCAACTAGTGTAGTAGTAATAGTAGGAGTAGTAGTAGTAGTAGTAGTAGTAGTAGTAGTAGTAGTAGTACTACTACTACTACTACTAATAATAATAATAACAATAATCATCATCATCATCATTATTATCATCGTCATAACTCGAACATAATATTCACAGATTTTTATCGGTTGATTCATAAAAAAAAACTATCACGAGGGAAAAAATATTAGAGTTTACATATGTGCGTTCCTTCCCTTGAATATTTGTAAATAAACAAAGCTGCTTTTTCTGACGTCAACAATCTCCAAGTGTCATGAGCTGAATGGACATGGCAGCTATAATGCCGTCTGGTGGTAAGATATGAGATTGCTTATTCAAAATGCCTGTGCCATTGACTGATACATGCCCATGTCTCATATCCCGTAGCTCTGACTAACACTGTTTGTTGAGATATCAAGTTTTGATTATCATTGATCCGGCATCGATGATACGACCTTTCCCTTCATACAACTGATAAATGCCTAGAAGAAATAACCAGAGTACAGAGTATTTTTGGTTGTAAAATTACTCTACAGGTAGGAAACAATACATGGTGAACGCAGACAGCAATCCATGATATTTACTTCAAGTATTCTCATCTCTAGTTAAATTTCAAACACTGGTAACTGACTAAAAATATATGAGCAATAGGAAAACAGAGAAAATGTGCAAATTGGCTTCTTCGATTTGGAAATAGGAACACTCCCACGATTACTCAGTTATCAGTGAGAATGATGTAGAAGTACTATCTACATCATGTTTCAAAAGGTATCTAGTTAACTTGTTTTCAGTGACCCAACCCAAGTAGAGGAGTAATCACACGTGATACTTTAACGTAGGAAATCAGACTCTCTTTCCCTGAATTAAAATGTTTTAAATCTACTGTAAGGAAATGGTCATCGCTATTTTAGCGTAATTAAAGTTGTGAGTGATGATCAAGGACATATTAGATATGAACCGAACTAACATGTTATAACACAGTTTAAATCTCAAAGTTTGGTCAGTGGTAATGCTTCAACGAGGAATTCCAATTCTGCAGGATCTTTGAAACGTGAAATTGTCAACCTAAATTACAACCCTGTCAACTCCTCAATAACATGAAGTGCAACTGTAAAAAGTTATGTTCTGATAACAAAAGTAAAACTGGTGCTATGTCACGTGTTTTTATAAAGAACCCATTTCCCACTTCGACTGCTAGATGCTATGATAATGAATGAATCTCAAGGACAAACCTTTAGTAGGGTTGAAATCTACTTACTTCAAATAGTATTTTGTCATGGACTGTTATATGTCGTTTTTGTACAAAAAAAATTCTCAGATGTATGGAGGGGAATTTCATATTTTCGTCATTATGCTTTTTGCGGATCCCATTTTGAACAGTCATCTTTATCCAATCCCTTTCACTCAGTAACTAACTTCTGCTACTGCCTCTTACCACACATGCTCTCAAAAGCTCATACATTATATCAAATGATTGTGTTTAGCATACAAAACTTTCCCCGTGTCCTTATTTGTGGAAACTTTTCCGTCCAATGTCGAAAACAAATCTTTCTCCAAAAATGTACTAACTGTCGAACCTTACACCTTGCACATTAACGTAAGCTTGTGTGATATTTATATTTCTGCAGATTGTCGAAAATATTCCATGGAAAGAGTATTTCAGCAGCTCATGTTGAATAATGTGTCCCTTTTCACGGTGTTCTGTAATGACATAAATGAGATTCAATACATTTCCAATCAAAATGCTTCCTTGCCAAGTTATATTCAGATAGCTTGTATAATAAGCTTAGCTAAATTATGATGATCTGATTTCTGTACGTATGTATGTAACCGCAACATATCATAAACAAAATATTGTAGCCAGAGTTTTGTTGACGTTATGCTATCAAATTGCTCTAAATTGACGGATTAAACAATTTCAATTCAATTTGTAAATTCAACACAATATAATGATGTTTGTATTTACATTCTCAACCATTATAATGATCTAATTTCAATATACTTTCTCAATGTGATTTTCTTGAAATTAAAAGATGCCACAGCTACGGCAGACAAATTTTCTGTGCTGTATATTAGTGACTATCAATAGTGGAAATGAATTGGATATTTTGCAACCTTCAATACTTTGCTCTAACCAGTAAGCCATATCACTGGATTCCGTTGAAGAGAGGAAATGACTTGGAAATCTCATAGCCTTCAGCATTGTGCTCTAAGCTCTACACAACACTTATGAACCTTCATGTGGGGAATCGAATCGGAAATTTAGGAACCTTTGGTGATTTAGTCTAACCACTAAGCCATGTCACAATGACTTCCGTTACGATGTGATTGTTCTATCAGCTTAAAGTAAACCAATCAGGAGAGAATTTTGAAAGGCAATTTGAATGAAACAAACAGCAGGCATCAACTTTCCTGCAAACCTTTTACATTCCGAGAGCATTTATCTTTTATATCATCATCAAAGTAGCTATATACGAAAGTACAGCTTTGAAATATTGTGATTAGGTCCTTTGACTTGATTAGAAAATCATTGTTTTAAAACACATATTTCTGGGGTGGTATTCATATATTTGAGGTAGAGGTGTTAAGAACTGGAGCCTCCATTTTCGTCCATTCTGCCAAGCTATGCGTCCCAAGTATTTCGATTACTTTTACATAATATGTTTTGGTTGAAGGATTCTACACAAATATGTTGTCATATGTATGAGACACGTACCCCTATATAACACACTCCTTTATAGTGCATCCTCGACCCCGATACTACGTGGTTTAAAGGGGAAATGCTTGACTTCTAGCTTAATGGCAAGTGAAGACAACATTTAAATGAGTTTTCAATGATGGGAAACACTATGACCCCCACGAACAGCTATCAAAGTCCCAACGAACTAAAACAGAAGAGACTTTTTGAAATATTTATTTGACACTGCAGATAGAAAAAAGATTTCTTGACATTGTAGACATATAAAGAATATTCACAATTTCATAATGACACTTGATATATATTCATTTAAGTGTCAAAGCATTGTCTGGTATAATCAGCAATCTCTTACGTTAATGTTTGAAAAAAAAGACAACATATTATGAACTGACAGTTCACACACACACACACACACACACACACACACACACACACACACACACACACGATCTCTCTCCCTCTCTCTCTGATTATATATTACGGACAAAATAGTTTTGTCAAAGCATTCTAGACAAAAGAATTGTTTACAATTTCCAGCTTTCGGTTATTCTGTCGTTCGAATCAGAATGATGAAAGCAAACCAGAGGCTGATTCACCAACTAAAGCCCCCAAAAGCGCTGAAGACAAGGCTAAACAGGAAGGAAGAAAATATTACATATATGCTGGCAAGAGAAATCAACCCAAGGACAATACTCCCGTCATACAAAAAAATATGATATAAATGAAAATAAAACCCACCAGTGGTTGTGAAGAACAGGATTAAAGGCCGAAACGGAGAATTTTATACTGGCAGCCCAAAACCAGAGTTGAAAAACACGAGACTACAAAGGTAAAGAATGGTACTGATGCTAAATGTAGGCTATGTGATGAGATGGCCCAGCAAATTGACCTCGTAGGAGAAGGGTGCTCGGTCCTTGCAGCAAAGATCGAGAGAATTGAATATCATCTACCCTGGGACATCTACAAATATTAAATCGCCCCAAATGATACAAACTGGTATGAACACCGGCCTGAACCAATCACTACATGTCCATATTGTTGGACTTCACGATACATACTGATGGAATTATGAACACGAGCAGGCCAGATATTATGTTATGACTTGCACAGTTGCCTGGTTTAGCTCTCTGATTGAGATCCACCTGATGACTTACATAAACCTAAATCAAAGCTAACAACAATGAAAATATTTTTTGTGTTATACAACTACATACTGTTTCTTGTATATCGTCTAATATTGACCCTTCACTTAGTTTATACGTGGGGGAATACCAGTGCCAACGAAGTCATAACATCTTTGTCTGTCCAAATTTTCCAGCTAAAACTCGGTGTGCCCTGAATACTATTAGACATCGAAGAAAACGAGAAAATCGGGTGTCGGGTGGTTGTCACTATAAATTGAGTAACAAAAATTTTTCACCATTCCTTGCATCATCATCATCATCATCATTATTATTATTAGTAGTAGTATTGTTGTTATTATTATCATCATCATTATTATTATTATTATTATTATTATTATTATTTGGAATCTCACACCAGTTGCCTGGTGGTAACCGCTGGAGTTTGAGTGACAGCAAGTCTCCTCAAGTCTCCAGCCCTCCTCTCTTAGTACTCATAGGTCGCAGTAATTCTGCAATTTACAGTTTCACACCGGTTGCCCATTGGTTATCGCTGAAGGCTGAGTGACAATAAGTCTCTTCAGGTCTTCAGCTAACGTCTCCTCTCTCTTTCACCTATCATGTCAGGGCTAAAATTTGTTGCAATCCTTATATCTCTAGCACCTTCCTCAGTATCCATGTAGTTCCCAGTAGTGCTGTGGTCTGTACGGTCTCAACCCTTCCCCTTTATCCCGATCTCCAGTCTCACCCTCGGTACTACACTAGTTTTCATGTTCCACATCTTCCTTAACTCTCTTGCTAGGTCCTGGTATTTTCCCCATTTGTTTGCTTAGATCCCAGTGTATCATAGTTGATTCTCTGTCGTGTCTATGCTTATACTCCTTCTGGGCGAGTTGATTTCATTCACTATTTATGCGGCATTTGCTGTTTGTCTGTGTTCAGTCGATTTTTGTTTATATATAGTTTGTCCTTATACTTTTGTTTTGGGCTGCCATGATGAGCGATTCTGTTTCTCTCTTAAGGTTTCCTTTTCGTAACCACATCCATGATTTCTCGTCTGCTACATCTTGTATCCGCCTTTTAAAGTCGCCATACAATTTTTTCTCTTCCCATCTTTCTTTCCTTGTTTGCCGTACTGTTCCATTGTTTTCTACTTTATTGTTTGTTGCACTATCTCTCGCGCTCTTTATGATTTCTTCAATGTTCGTTTGCACATACCTTTCTAGGACTACTTTAGCTCTCTGGACACAGTCTTCTATGCTGATGAGCCCCCTGCCACCTTCTTTTCTTTCAACGTATAGTCTATCTGTATCATCTCTAGGGTGTAATGCTTTATGCATTGTCATAAGTTTCCTAGTTCGCCTATCCATTGATTGGAGCTCTTCTTTTGTCCATCCTAGGAATGATCCTGTATACCTAACTACTGACACAGCCCAGGTGTTCATTCCTTTTATTAGATTTCTGCTGTTTGATTTGGTTTCTAATATTTTCCTTATCCTTCTCAGGTATTCTCTCTTTATTTTCTCCTTCATCTCTTCCCGTTTTATCGTGTCACATTCAAGGACACCTAGGTACTTGTATCGGTCTTGTGCGGTCAATGCCCTAATCTTGCTGCTGTCCGGGAGTTCAATTCCCTCAGTCATTGAAAGCCTTCCTTTGTGCATCACCATGATTGCGCATTTTTCTATTCCAAACTCCATTCCTATGTCCTCACTATATTCCCTTACTTCGTTGAACAGAGTCTCAAGCTCTCCCCTGTTTTTTGCGAACAATTTTTATATCGTCCATGTACATTAGGTGGTTGACCTTTCCTTTTGTTTTAGAGAAGTGGTATCCTTTGCTGTTTTTCAGGATTCTGTTTAGCGGTATCATTGTTAGAACAAATAATAGTGGGGACAACGAGTCTCCTTGGAAGATTCCCCTTTTTATCCCTACCTCGGCTAGTTTGTCCCCTGCAGCAGTCAAATCTACTCTCCAGTCTTCCATCGAATTACCAATGAATTTAACCACCGGTTCACTAATTTTGAACATTCCAAGGCATTCAAGTATGCAGCTATGTGGAATCATATCGTACGCTTTTTTGTAATCTATCCATCCCATTGCGATATTCTTTCTCCTTTTCCTCACTTCTCTTAAGATCATCTGGTCTATGTAGAGTAAATCATTTGCCCCTTTGGTTCCTATCCTGCACCCTTTCTGTTCTTCTGGTAGTAGTCCCCTTCTATCCATTGACATGTATATTCTCTCTGCTATTTGCCCGGTCAGGATTTTCCACATAAGTGGTACGCACGTGATTAGTCTATAGTTGCTTGCTATGTTCCCCTTTTTTGGGTCTTTTTGGATGAGGGTGGTTTTGCCTTTAGTCATCCATTCTGGTGCCTTGCCTTCGTTTAGACAATTTTGGAGTAGGTGAGTGAGTCTGCCGTGTAACGTGGTGAATTTTTTGAACCAATACCCATGGATCCCGTCGGGACCCGGTGCTTTCCAGTTGGCTACTTTCATAAGAGTATGTTTCAATGTGGTTTCATTCAGTACTATTGGTTCTCCCTTGTCTATATCTTCTAGTTCTTTTCTCATGTTTCCTAACCATTGCGGTGTTACGTTGTGTCTTTTTGGGTGCACCCATATGCTATTCTAATAGTTCTTGGCCTCTGTGGCATCTGGTTTCATGTCCTGCCTTCTTACCTCATTTAAATCTTGGTAAAACTTTTTCTCATTGTCTGGAATGTGCGGTTTTGTGTGTATTGGGCCGTTCTTAGCCTGTATCTTTTCAGTCTTGCCTCTTTAGCTAATCTCTTCTGGTGTAACTCTTCGACTACAGTTGGGATGCCTTTTTGCGTTACCTTGTATTTGTTTTAAAGTGTTACTCGTGGTCTGTCTGTGTGTGGTGTATTTCTTAGCAGTACTTCATCTCTTTGTAGTTGGGAGATCTGCCTTTGTAATCTTCTTTCCCAGTTGGGTTTCTCTTCCCCGTTATTGCTCGGGGCCCAATCTTGTGTTGTGAAGCTTTGTGCTACCATTTTCGCCCCAGCGTGAATTAAGTTGTTGAGTTCTAGGAGGGTATTTGTTTCCATGTGCTGTAAGAGGCAGTTGACCTGTTCGGTCACTTCTCCGACTTTCTTTCTGTCTTTGTCTCTTAGGGAGGGGAGTGTTGTTTTCTCCCCTCGCATGTTTTTTTTTCAGAGCTTGTATTTTGGTTTTCTCTTCTTTCGTTGGTGCTTCGTCATCACCCGCTAGTGCATAGTTTACTGTGGCGGTCTCATGGGGAATTCTTCCAGTTTTAATGTTGGTACTAGTTGTGCTAGGGGGCATTCTTCAGGTGTGTCACCCGAATCTCTCTCTACGTTATTGCGAATCTCTAGTTGTTCAGTCTCAGACAGCCATTTCTTATTTTGGATCTGTTTTACTTGGCGTTGGTTCGATACTTCCACCGTAGATTTCTCCCTCCATATTTGGAGCATGCACTCCCTATAAGATCGCACTGAAGGTTTGCTTTTAAAGTAACAATACATAGCTAGTTTATTCTCCTCCCTTGACCATTTCTTTCTCTTGTTCCTTATAGCAGTCGCTCCGTGGGGACAACGCCTTTCATGGTTGTCATTAAAGGTATATGAGTTTTGGCCAACAGTAGCTGTGTGACGACTGTGTCCCCCCTGAAGGCCATTAAGGGTGCACAAGCCGGAGTTTTGGCCAGCAGTCACAGGATGACGACCGGGTCCCTCCTGGTGGCTAACAAGGGAACACCTGCCGGTTACGACACACAAATCTTGGTTGTACTGTCATGATTGGGGTTTTTGGTTCTTTGAGGTAGCGCCAGACCTTGGTGGGTTGGTTAAGACCGATGTGATTCAGAAATAGCCCAAGAGCCCCACCGGCCCTTTTTGGTTCTTTTAAGGTAGCACCGGACCTTGGTGGGTTCATTAGGGTCGATGAGCTCAGTGACACCTTCAGAGTCCAATCAGCCCTTACCACCTGTGGTATAACCTTACAATGGCCGGCCATTCCGCTGCACAGATATATCTATTTGGTGGTATGACGCTCCCCTCCTAAATTCAGACCTAAAAAAACACATTAAGCTTCGTCTGGGTGAAATTAACAACCTTGAAGGTCATACGTCTCCCTTAAATCTTTTAAGTCTTGACTTAGTATAAGTCTCGCAATCTGTGTTCTTTCCCAATGGTGGATTTCACCCTGCCAACTTATTTCTACTTAGCAGTTAGGGGTCCTAACGGTCAGGGGTGGATAGACTCCATTCATTCATACTCAGGGGTAGCTAGGCATTGCTTTCCTATCGGACACCTCTATCTCGACGGGGTGTGGAGAATTATTTATTTTAAACAATAAATTTTAAATTTAATTCCACTTACCCACGTGCAGCTCCAAGAAACAACAGACCATTATCATCTCACAGTTGCATTATGGTACAGCTAGCGACTGAGTCACAGCAAGTCTCCTCAGGTTTCCAGCCCCCATTTCCACTCTGTAATAGTTCACAGCAGTGCTGCAGTCAACAGTTTCACAGCAGTTGCCCAGTGGTTATTGCTGAAAGCTGGGTAACAGAAAGTCTCATCAGGTCTCCAGCCATCCACTCATATCTCTTTCACCCCAGTAACTTGTTAATTTACATATTCTTTCACCGCAGACACATGTTGGTAAGCAACGAAAATAGAATGTTATCTGTAAAGATTATTTTATGAATTTCCATTGCCGAATATTGATCAAAAGGCTACCAGTATTAAAACAGACACTTAACACAGCAAATAAATTGTATATCTGTTCCAACAATTTCCATCAGTTATCTATTTACGTAAATATTTTCAAATTTTGAGAGATAATATTGACTGGGCCTATGAAAATGGATAAAGAATATAATGTCAAACTCCAACTGAGTTGACTTCATTATTGCAAATTGTCAGATGGAAAAAAATTAGGATACTAAGATTTCTGCTGAGGATTCAAAGAAAGTGATTAGAAATATGAATTACATCGATCTCCTGCATTTTGTCTAAAACTGACGATCTGATCGTTGCTCATTCAAAAAATACGTTTTGCTTCGTTTTTATTTAAATGATCTGCTGTTTTGTTCACTTCGTTTGCTTTCAGAAGATTTTCCCAAATGTTATCTTCCCCTGTTTAAAGTGCAATTAGTTTCAAGATAGATTAGTCCCTGTTTCTTTTAGATAGGCAATGATTTTTTAGTTCAATTTACAGAAAAAACAATAGTCATCATAAACGATTACTACAATTGTAAGCTTTTTTCAACACAGTAAAAGTAGCTAACATATAGACACAGTCATTTCCTTTCGTCTAACGTAGAAGCAGCTGAAATGTCCAAATAGCTCAAATGTCCAAAGCTACTGAATTTTTAATTTTGTAACTGGAATCTCTGTAGTTATTTTTATGATAGGTTCGGCTAACTTTGGCTATTAATGAGGAGTAAATCAATTTATGATTGTTCATGCATATGTAATGTGCTATGATTACAATTTGGTGGAACATGAATACTAGTTTCAATACCTCATAGTTACCCATTTCTCTATTTCTAACATTCCCGAATTGATCCTTGAATATTGAGTTGATAATTTAATTGAACATATCTTCACTGTATTGGAATTTGGAGTTATTTTCTGCAGCTGATGAAGCTTATTAACTCATCAATAAACATCACTAGAGCAATGTGTGTTGCTAAATAAATGTCAGTATCATGCATTGCTCAAAAATAAATAATAATGAATAGATATTCTTTATAATCACAAAATAAATAATTTCGTTTTTCATGCATGTTTTATTATAAGTAATTGATCTTTTTCAATAAACATTAAACCAACTATCATTTGTCGTCTCAACTGTTGAATGAAGAAAAAAACCTTCTGCACACTCCACTTCTCCAGTTGATCACGAGTTCTTTTGGTCCCACATGGAATATTGAAAAAAAATTGGTCGGAAAGTCTCATAATTCAACTTCAAAAGGACATTTGAAGTGGATGCATATCTCTAATAATGACCACGAATACGTCTGGGCCTCTCAGACGTTCTTACTGCCGACAAAATCAACGGTATATAAGGTGATTATTCAGTATTACATAAATCTTAAAAAAAGTTATGTGGGAAGGTATATATATATATATATATATATATATATATATATATATATATATATATATATATATATATATATATATATATATATATATATATATATATATATATACACATATATATATATATATATCCTGATAAGACAGTAGTGTCAGGAAAACTTAATTATATACGAATCAGGTTTTGTAGGCAAGCAGCAGCAAAAGGAAACCTATAACTCAGTACGCTGCTGCAAATAGTTATTTTAGTCCGTTTCTATGTAGCTGACTATCTTTCTACAATATATCTATCGGAATCTATCTATCTATCAATCTATCTATCTTTTAAAATCTGTTCATATTTATATATCTATCGGTCGATCAGATTCTGTTTGAATGTGGCACAATCAGTTTCAATAACGGGACCATGAACATACATAGGGACAGCGCATGATTATATATCCTGATATTCCTATCTAAGTACTGATTGGAACCAGTGTTTTACGCCTAATTTGACCGTCCTCATTGAATGTGGTTTAGTCGGACTATTTTTCTTGTCATTGTTGATTTTTTCAACGATTTTTCGATCATATACTCTCAAGCTCTCCACAGGTATCTTCTTTATTAAATGGTGAGTTTAATTCTCTTGGCACGCTCGATAATGCATACATTGCATTAATCTATAGTTATCTATCTCAAAGTCACTTTTAAAACCGTCAAAATGTATTTTTCCTTGATTTTTCACATACTCATAAGTCATGTCATGTTTCTTCAAATTTTCTGACGGTAATTCAACCAAATCCATAAATTGACCCAATGCTTTCAACAAGTTAAAATCTGGATGTATCTTAACTCTTTTATGTACCATGTTCCTTCGATCATTGCTCTACACATTTTCTTCCCCTTTGTCACTTTTAGCAATTCAACCACTTAGCGCTATTTTATATTTATTTTGCAATCCACATGCTTGATTTTTTCAAGTTGTTCACATACGTATTTTTCGAGCCAAACTAATGTAGTTGCTGCTGGGGTTATTAATGACAATCTTAGTTGACTTCAGAGCAAACTTTTACCTTTATATCTTGGTCTTTCTCTCCCAACTCTCTTGGGCTGTAGGGTATGAATCTTTTTTTTTCTTTTTTCCGTTTGACTTTCCTCTTTATCTCTTAATTTCTCACTCTTCCTCTCTTTTGTTCTTTCTTTTTTATTCTTTCTTTCAGTCTCTATCAAAATATGTTAATCATTCTGCCTGTCCCTTTCTGTCTTTTTCTCTCTCGTTGGTTTTGTCTTCCTATCTCTCTCATTTAGTCTCCTTTCTCACTCTCGCACACTATCTACCTCTCTGTATATAGAGATTCGTGAGAAAACTTTTACAAATTCAAGTAATCAAATATTCTTTGAAGGACGCCTATGCTTAGGACTTTGAAACATTTTTAAGCCCCTTTTTAATGCTGCTGTTGATAAAAAAAACTATCAGCTCCTGTCCAAATCTCATGCAATCATTGTAATAACCGAGGTCTCCAATGACGAATTACTCCACCTATATGTTTCATTAAGAGAAAAAAGTGTCTGTGGTCTGATTGCTAAGACACTTGTTTACCGACTTCAAGGTCTGACGATCAAATCCCAACTTTAATTAGAGATATTGTCTTGTATCATGCGCGAACATGAAATTTCTAGCTAATTCCTCGAATCGGGCCTTAGGTCATTATGAGAATTCAAAACTGTTTTCTCAGGTGTAACTTGAACCTGTAACAACATTTACAATGTACCATTTCAGCAACCTACTTGCTATTTACACAGAAATCGATCCAGATGTTTAGCAATATCCAAATGGATGAACACAACAAAATCAGATTGTTATTAACGGGAAGATGCAAATGCCAACATTTTAATTTCAATTTTCAAAGACTAATATGAAAAAAGTATGCACTTTTGTCCCATTACCAATCACAGAAAAGTTGGTGGCCAAAGTTTTAAGTTTTGCTGAAATGATCTGACGGAAATTTAGCGATTTAAAGTAATAGTAAATATTTTAAGCACTAAAAACTTTAGGATTGGGGGTGGGGGCTATCAAAATACATAATATTAAATACCTATTCAGGGGTCTTATTGCTGATCACAAAAAATTGGTGGCTATATTGTGGTCGTACTTGAATCTCCCTAATAGACGGACGGAAATTTAGTGAATCATAATGAGAATATAAAGCTGAAAAAGTTATAATATCTACCCAGTGATATGCCAAATTTCAAAATAAATGTGTAGAAATACAAAAAGAAAAAAAGATAACTTTTTTTGGGTGAAAACTCATTGCAATGTAAGAAATAGTAAATTTACGCAATCATCATATGATTTTCTCGGTGTTTCATGATGATGTACCGAGTAAATTCAATCAGGATTAAATAAACAGGTATTCAAAATAACCTAAATATAACTTAACAGAAGGAACATCACCAAATTCAACTTGACCTCAGCACTTATTATCTGTAAAAGTGTATAATGTACAACGCAGGCACATAGTAGGTTATTGCGAATTGATTTGATGGATACTTGCTATGTTGACAAAATATTAACCTAGTACATATTATGAATAATGTCATTTTTCTCTTTTTGCTCCTTTATACATAAATTGGGTTCCTTTTTTTCTGTGGGTACATATCCATTTGTTAGGGTCATTATTAATGAAATATGGGATTTACATTTTGTGCATCTTCCGGATTTTGGTATATGTACTACGATCGGATCGTTTGGACGAAGTCGTTGGAATTATATATCTTCATATTCCTTTCTCAGGATAGCTTGTTTGCAAATACGCTGCCTAAAATGCAAAATAATCAAATACAGGTTTCATAAACACCATGATTAAACATGAACAAGATAGAAACGTAAACGTACTTGTGAACAAATTCTCATTCAATTACACACACACGCACACACACACACGCACACATATATATACATATATATAGTATGATACTGGCTATCAAAGCCACCTGTGTACAACTTAACAACACCATTCCTTTTCTTGAATAAACATCTCTTTGATGGTGAAAACATAATTCAACGAATTGAATCAGATTCAAGTCCCTGAGCGCACTCATCAATTTGACAGTTGTGAAACTTTTCCTCCTCAGACTCTTTGATGTGTTTACTTCACACAATTCATAAAATGTTAAAGAACTGATAAAAAGAGAAATCATCCCTTTTTTCTAAATTCATTAAAAAGCAATGTTTTGGAATCACAACGACGTACTTGTTGCCTATTCAACTCCTTTCTTCCCAATTATTGGTATTTTTTTTAAGATCTCGCCTCCAAAAAACGAAAGATTGTCCGGTTCGGAAAAAAAATGAGAATAACTAATTGATGTGACTAAATATTCCAAATGTGAACATCTGAATGACTGAAGAAATGTAGCGGTCCAGTTTAGCATTGCAGTCATATTGTTAATACAACCCCTTTTTAAAGGTCTGAGAAAATGTATGTGGTTACCGAACCTTGCCGTCACTTTATGCATTACGCTCTATTTTTTTGGTAAATTGTTCGTATGTTTCAAGCGTATTAAGAACCTAAATCGAGCAGTATATTCCATGTCATTTGATTAATTTCTACTTTTGAAGTCAGACCGGATGAGAGTAAGTAGAAACTACTCAGAACACAAACCAATCCATGATTCATAATTGTGCTTGTCGGCGGGTTCAGTGTGAGTACAAATGCGTCCAAGTGTAACTGTAATATAAGTGGTTCTAAAACTTTTTCACGAACAGATCACTTAATCTTCTCAAAAGATATGTGTGGATCCCGTAAGAATTTCCATGTAAACAAGTTGATTGTGATAAGCATAAGCCGTTATAAGTTATCAAGATCAAGATTCATTTAAAAAGAAAAATTCTAAAGGGAACAAAAATCGAAACGAAATCAATGGGATGAATGACAAGGTTTCATTTCTATTTTTACATATAAATCTCTTTGAAGTCTGATTTACTGGTAGCTTTTAGTTTTTATTACTGTGTATGCTAAATACAAAAAAAATCTGGCTTCACATAAATATGTAGTTAGAAATGAGAGGATTAATTCGATAGCCTATTCCAGCAATCTGTGTATATTTGTCTTTCATAGCACACCAGAACTCTGAAAATGCCACTCTATTTGAATGCTGCTATAAAAGGAAACCTGAAGTTATGCCTATAAACTTTTTATATTTTACTGCATCAACATCCACTGGTCTTTCTATCATAGAAATCATTTGAAGGCTTGATTGGCGATGGGCTGGTCATGCTGTAAGAATGTCTGTAAACCAATGGACATCACGACTCACACTGTAGATCCTCAGATGAAAGATGCACAACTGTGCCTGGCAAATACAAGACGGTGACACAAATTGGAAATGTCTAAAAGTACTGGCTCCACAATGCCCATGATAGAGAGGTCTGGCAAATCTTTGGGAAAGTTTATGTCCAACGACAGATGCTTTAACAATGATGATGATGATGATGTCTTCCTAACAGACTGAGTGTGCATGTGTTATCGTACATCTATCTTTTAGACTGGTTATTTGCGTGGTGGGGAGCATTTATACCAGTTATTGTGTGCCACAAAACGGTTCTTGTACGATCAACGAAGTTAAAATACTTTGATGAGTGTTCACTTATCTTTTTTCTGATACGTTTTCTCCTTTTATTTTACTTGCCCTCTCCTTGCCTCTAGTTTGTCTTCTTTTTTCTTCACTAGCCATTTTCCCTCTTAATGTGCTTTTATGTATATATATATATATATATATATATATATATATATATATATATATATATATATATATATATATATATATATATATATAATAACAGTGACTCCTTTATCAGGCTACATCGAAACTTTGAACCGTTCTGGCTCCAAAAAGGAATAAGGCAAAGTAATACCAGCTCACCCAAACTCTCTATATCCTGCCTTGAGATGATCTCCATAAGATGGAAATCATGCAAAAAATCAGTCTTGGATGGCAAACCTTCGGCAGAACATGTTCAATATTCAAAAACCAGACGATCCCAAAAATCTGGAAAAAAGAAGACTATAGAACCAATGCATTCTCCCGAGAGTCACTAATGGAGCTGAAACATGGAACGTAATCAAGAGACAGACTTGCAAACTGAGAAGTATGCAACGTGTGCATGAAAACAATCATGCTCAACCTTACATGGAGATATCACAAGACAGCACAGTATATCAGGAAGAAAATGGGAGTCCGATACATCATAGACACTATTAAAAACCCCAAATAGCAATGGGCAGGCTATTTTGTAAAAATGAAAGACTACTGATGGACATCACTACTCACGACATAGATCCCCAGAGAATCTATGAGAAACAAAGGCCGACATAATAAAGATGGACAGATGGGCAAGACAAATTCAGATAATACTGGCTGTGTGACAGCCATGATAGAGAATTGTGGCGAATCCTGGGGAAGGTCTATGCTCATCTATAATATATATATATATATATATATATATATATATATATATATATATATATATATACATATATATATGGATATATATATATGGATATATATATATATATATATATATATATATATATATATATATATATATATATATATATAATGGATTTAGGATTTGCAACACAAACACATTCATGCTTGTGTCTTGTTTGGGCTTCTTCTGGTGAAGAAAAAAATCTTGTGAATGTGATTTGCCAATTTTCGCTGAACAAGCCAGTTCAATTTGGGCTTCAGAAGATAAAATCAATCCGCCATCAAATTCTGCGTTCGTTACTGTGTCTTTATCATTTGTACCTGACGTCACCCCTTTCTCTTCTGGCTATTGTCATCTGTCATTGTTACATAAAGAAAATGAAGTCCAAAGTCAGCAGTATGAGATTTTGAGGTTGAGAACAGTTTGCATGAGCTGGTGTCACTTCGTCTTGTTTTTTTTTGGAACT
This sequence comes from Thysanoteuthis rhombus, assembly GCA_963457665.1. Taxonomy (NCBI): domain Eukaryota; kingdom Metazoa; phylum Mollusca; class Cephalopoda; order Oegopsida; family Thysanoteuthidae; genus Thysanoteuthis; species Thysanoteuthis major. The sequence goes on from OY735207.1 coordinate 260,983, forward strand.
GAATGCGCTTTTAGTCATTCTGTAGCCTGCTGTTACATAAGGGTTTTAAAACTTGTAGATTGATAGCTTCGATGACTTTGGGAATTTACTATGAGTTGAAGGCCTTCTTTAAGTCCATAATGGCTACAGTGAATGATATTTTACACTACGAATGAATACGTGAATATTTGCAAATAAGAAACTCTTGATGACAGATATAGATTAAGAGACAGCAGAGGACATAAGAATTCAGAATGCACATACCACTGCTGATGCCATTCACTGGAAATTGAACGAAACTCTGTTCGTACATACCAATGTTCTGAGTGATGTAACTATGTTTTTTTTCCTTTTTTTCCGACTATTATCCATCACTTCTTGATACAGGAAATATCTCCTAATCGAATGCAAATCCTGGGTCATCTTCAAAATTCAGTCTCCTCTACATTAGACCATGGCTACTCCTTCCTTAAAAAGTATAAATTGAGAGACAGAGGGAGACAATATCGATAGTGAATAAGATTATCTGTATCGTTTCAGAATTAAAAAAAAAAAGAAGATCAATTGAGATCAAAGCTGTTAAGTCCTTGAATACATTACTCGTACTGTGTGCGAGAAGAAAATCGTCAATAGCAATTTGGGTAGTTTCATTTGAAAACCTGATTTCATTGAGGAGGGATTATTGATTAATGATCAGAATCTTCTTAAATTAGAGGAAACGTTTAGAAATTTAATTGTTAATTGGTCATTACTTGAAAGACATAAAATCAGTCACTACTCAAGGTCTTTTGGAAATTAATTCAAATTTATCATATATCTCCATCTTACGTTTGGTCTGGTATTGTGTTTTTTTTCATCTCCAGAGCTCCGATCTGTTAGCTTTTTACACCTTCTGTTATCTTTTCTTTCTACCAGGTGTCCATTGCATCTTCTTTTTTTGTATCTTAATTATTCATAACAAATTAGAAGCTATCAACCAAAACTGTCAACGAATGTTTTTACAGTTCTTAATTTGATCCAGCTGGCAGACTGGTTGGCAGGCAGGATTGTTCCGTATGTATGAATACATATGTGTATATATTTATCACGAGTACAAGCAGCACTAATGCAATTAGAGGGCTGAACTTTTCAAATTAACTTCTTAGAAAAGCTTTGCTTATTTTTTTACATCTAAAATTGGTTTCTCATAGGGGGTTCAATTTACAATGTAGGTGTATGCTCCACAATTCATGCCCAGCTGCATTTAGGCATGTTTTTCGAAAACATCTCCCCATCGTTTGCCTAGCCTTCACTTACTGAGTATATTATCCCTTAAACACAACTGATTACCATTTTGCACCAACTCCCCATGCAATGTGGCCAGTTCATGTATTTTTGTTGCTCAATCACTCACACATTGGGTATTTTAAGATCCACATTGATCATGCTTAGTCATTAATAAGTAGCATTAGTCGTCCCACTGATCTGAGTCGGCCCAGATGATTTTGTTGATTTCAGTGTCTCATGCACGTATGTCATAGAAGCTTTATATATCAATCGTACACATAGAACACGTATCGAACGTACGATGAATTTATACGTATATACATACATACATATATACAACTGTATCCAATAAAAAGGGTATCGCTATATTCTGGTATTTGTGGAAAATTTTCATCGAAATCAATGGGCTATACACTTGTAAAAAGCAAGAAAAGAACATGCGATTGTTGTCATTTAAAGCTGTAGCAAAAGATGATAGCAAATATAGATATATATGTAGCTGTATCTAAAGAAGTTGGCTAATATATATAATATCAATAAAAGCACAATCTATCAAGTTACTCCCATTTTGAAGAATCCTTAAAACTTCCTATCTTCAATAAAATCTAATATTAGTACCTTTTTAGAAAGAAAATATTCATATTCTTGGGCCGAATCAATATGAATCAAACATATCAAACCGAATATTGACAGTATCGAACATGAGGAACGATTCTTTTCATTCTCATTCAATCATGCATTTTAGCCCAATATGTTTGATTCGAGTGCTATTTACTCTCATCTATTCTTAGCTGTTTTTATCACAACTTCAAATCGGACCGTCACTCTTACTGATAAAAATATAAAGGCTTGTTCGATTTTGTAGATTTTCCAGTTTTCTCTTTTCTTCAGAATCAGTAGAATTAAAATTCAGAATCATTTTCCTTTTGTGTAGAAATAATATAGTGGGAGTAAATATCATGATAACCTATTCGCAGCAGGTATTTGAAGCTTTTGAATGACCTACATGTGCTTGCATACCAAAATGTCATAAATAGGTAAATGGACATTAATGTTTAAAACAATTTCAATGGATATATGTTTTGTTATTCATTTATAGTCCCCCTCCTTCATTCCCTAACACTAATGTCATAAAACTGAAGGGTTTTCCTCTTTTTCTGCATCGACTATTTTTTTGTATACTTTAGAATATTGATCATCATGGACAAATGTCGAAAGGAGTTAACTGAAATGTAAGGTCTTGAGACAACATTTTTACCCGTTGGATATTTGAGGTGAAGTACTGTTTTTTATGGTGACAACCAGATTTCTCTGGTGTCAAGATACACAATTAGAAGAGGAATCGTAGAAAGAATATAAAATGAATGATTTGACCCCTCCAATGTTTTTTTCTTCCTTTTGTTTCTTTTTTCTTCGTATTGTTATTGGCCATATCTTAGAGTTGTTTGGGAGCAAGTATTCTGTTAGTTTCTGTTATCATGACTTTCTCGAATAGCAATATCGGGCAAAGTTTTTTGAGATGACAATTTCTCTTGTTGACTACTTTGGACGATCTGGTCTCTGCCCGATATCCCAAATATTTCCCTGATAACTACGTGACGACAGGAATTTTACATCTAACGAAACTTGGTGCATGGACAAATTCTCTTTTCCAGCTATTCTGTTTTTTGGAATTTCTTTAAACACAGTTTTACTTCCTTCGATTGAGCAAAAATCAGTTTTCAATTTCAATATTGCGGGGTTAATGGTCATGGCGGCAGCCGAACGAGAAAATGCCGTTCCTCTTATTTCTTCCTGGTTATTATTGTTGCCGTATTTATTTCCCAGTTTACATCTAAAAGCATCTAGATTCTCTGAATATATATAAAACATAGGAAACATATGACATGATATTACACAATAAGCAATGATTCTATTACAAGATGCAAGGATAAAAAACAAAATAACTTGCGACTTATTCGTCAGATTTAGGCGGATCTATTTTTATTTCATTTGATCAACCGTGTCGGAGGCTTGAGCTGATTTGTTTTCTCACAACACCAACAAAAACAACAACAAAAAATTGCATCTAATTTGTTGGAGTCAACTTTTCAATGGTGTCACCTTGCAAATTTACAGTATCAGAGATGCAATTAGTAAACAGCCGCATCTTTTGAATATTTTAATTCAATATTGAGTGGTGTTTGACCCTGCAGAAGCAAGACCTATCCATTGTTCATTCGACCAGTAGTTGAGAAGATGTAGTTCACTTGTCAATGTTTGTCCCTACAAAACGACGTGAGTGTGAACTGTCAGGTTAATATACGGATTACATTATTTCAGACCATAAATATTTGTAAGTCTGTCGTAATATTTCGCTTCTCTGTGTAATCCAATATTCTGCCTATAACGCTGACATGAATTAACGCACCATTTTGACATTGACTAACTTGGATATAGCAGAAGGCTAATATGGAGAAATGGAGGATGTAAAAATATTATTTTAGAACTGTTCTACCATATATAATTATGCTGTCTGCCTGATAATTTCAGAACTCTCAAATATTTGCATGTCAGTGGTAATTTTTTGTCGCACTGTAATCTTCTTTACTCGCTCAACAACGCTGTCATAAATAAATGTGCCGTTTTCTATATCGACTAAGTTTTTCATATACAAAGTTCCTCAAATGATTTAGCCGAGCCTGGTAATGAAGTCCCTCTAATGTCCTTTTTGGTTGTCAGAATCAGCCTGTGATACGTTGAAAATATCAACAAATGAGTAAGATTCTTACTTGTAAGTATTCCAAATCATCTTCTGTAAAAGTTAAATCGTTTTGACAATTGTCTTCAAGATCGAATATTGTCAGTTTCTACATCCCAGATGAATGTGGTATAATGTGCTTCATGAATGAAAACATGAGTGAAATCACTATTTTCGAAAAAGTATTGATATGAATTAAAAGCAAAATGAATATATTTTGTAATCATTTGTAATCATTTTCCAGTTTCTATTGGACAACCTGATTTCAGCGTAGACAGCAAGTTGCCATTCATAACTTTATTTTTCTGTGAAACTAGAAACATACGGTGTGCGAAAAGTATCTAAAACCTTTCAAAAAGTTTATTTCAATATATTGATAAACCTTCAAAATTGACGAAAGATTTCCGATTAATGTTCAACTTTGATACTAACTGTTAACCAAAACTGTCAACACAAGTTTCTCTAGTTTACTAATCCGACAACCTGGCTGGCTGAATGACTGTGTGCATATATCACTCGTACCAGCCTCACCAGTGTGGTTAAATGGTTGAAACTTCAATATTTAAATTTCATTTACTCTTCAAAAAACTTTGATTAAAATCCATTCCCAAGCAGGTATCTATTGGGTGGTTTTATTAAAAAGAATTTCAGTTGAAATGGATTAAAATATTCCCCCAACAAAATAAAAGTGGAATAAGTAACTGAAAGCAGCGTAGAAATCTGAAAGCACCAATAGGACACCAGGAGGCAGCGTCTTGGTGAGTGTCATTAATATGACATTTCTTCGAGACAAAAGCTTTTCTCTCGATGCCTCTCCCCCAATCATCTTCTAGTGAATCTCTGCATCAGATAATGGTTGCATCAATGTCAAAGCTGTTATGAAAAGACATCAATCAGAGAGGTCAGATGCAATTATACAGACGTTTTTTCATAAAGGCTAACAAATTTGGTTTGAGGCAATCTTCTACTGGGAAAAATTACAATACATCCTCATATAATCGATTGGCTTTCCTTCAGAGACTGCTGTTTAATGCTAATTAAAAGCAAAGAAGGCTTGTGAACACTCAATTAACTTTGATGCCACCAAAGATTGTCATTATTACGTGCCTGTTGTTATAACGAGCTCGAGTTGGTGAGTTGACCAACAAATAAGCGTGAAACGGCACAACAGTGATTAATCAATGAGAGACAATTGAGCGAAAAAAGCAAATCTATAGCATACTTCCTGTTGATGGTGCTTGTAGTAGTTGCATCAATAAAACAATTTTCCTATTATTTCCTTACATTATATGAAGTATTACTCATACTATTCATTCGTCAGTACGATATACCACCATCTTAATCTTTTAACGGTCTTTCATCTTTATCACAACTTGACTGCAGTATCGATATTGCAGTATTTGTTCGCTGTTCGGTAAAAAATTAGTGGTAATAAATTCAAAATTCAATCATCATTTTTCATCTGATTAGATATCGTAAACCCAATTATTATCCCTCTTTTACAACAATTTTGATTCACTTTTATGTTGTGTCACAATGTCATTTCAGCCATCAATCAAAATGCAGTCCTAGTTGTGGTTTCTGAACATAGTACTAGTAAAGCAATACATCTATTAGATGAATCATTGTAAACCATCGATAATCATGTTTCACTGCTATTTACATTCATTTTGACATTCAATTTTTTTTTCTAATCACAAATGAATCATGTTGTCAATCCTGCAATAGCAATTTTTTTAATTTCTGTCCTATTATATACACCACTGAGTGGGTGTAATGGCTATAAATACGGAGTTCCGAATTGCAGAGCCAGGTTTGAATCACAGCTAATGCTGCTTGTATTCAGTCAACACCTTTTGAAAGGTATCAATCAACCTCAATTTGAAATGTCCCAATTTCAGACATCCTGATACTTGGGAATGGTAAATCATGTTGAAGAATGGAATTTGTGAATGTAGACACACAACGTCCACATAATTGCATTGTAATTCATCTTTCAGGAGAGCTCACAAAACTACCATCCTTGTAGTAATGTGTATTCATCAGATTCGATGATACTAGCATCTTGAGACATAGCATTTTGCTTGTGAAGATCCCAAGTACTCGCGAAAGCACAAACATTGAAAGAAATGTTGAATTGAGGACAGGTTGACAAAAATTCCTTGCCTTTCCTGGATCAATTTCTGTATTGTTTTCTCCGTGTATTCAACAATCACGTACTTAGTACTATCTCTGTCTCATAATACTCGTCACATTTAGTGTATGAAATGTTTAAGCAAATGTAACAACTGTTAAAACACAGAAGTAGTAATTGTTTTGGGAAAAATCACCTGATTTTCCTGGATGGATCCATAGAACACATGTGTCATTAAACAATCTCCTTAAAACGAAAGCAGTATAACGAGAGTTTATATTGATACCATTGATATGTGCATGCTTGAATTTTGGCGATGAAGTAGTATTTGCTGGTACATATTCGCTTCGTCTTGAGAGAATGTAGAAAAAATGAAATCAACGAAGGATTTGGTCAAAA